>CM052885.1:106732-128174 GCA_028534135.1 Potos flavus
CCCCCCCCCCCCCCCCCCCGGCATCTGGGCTCTGGATCTGGTGCTCGTCTAGTCACAGCACAGCGTGTGGGCTTACGGTGGGTGTGCACAGACGCGGTCGCTCCCAGCGCAGGCCCTGGAAGGGATTCGGGGAAATGGCGCCTGGCGGGGTGTGTCCGAGAACACAGCAGAGAGGAGCTAGTCCCCACGGTGTCCCCGCCGGCCAGAGACCCTGCGTGGCTTTGAGACAGCCCCCCAGGGGGTCCTCATCACCCATATCTGCACAACAGTCCTGCGCTCATAGACATGAGGGCTCAAGGACAGAATGGTTTTCTTTTTTCTTTTCTTAAAGATTTGATTTATTTATTTGACAGGGAGAGACAGCAAAAAGAGAGAGAGAGAACACGTGTGTGTCCAAGCAGGGGGAGCAGCAGAGGGAGAGGGAGAAGCAGGCTTCCAGCTGAGCGGGGAGCCCGACGTGGGGCTCGATCCCAGGACCCCGGGATCATGACCTGAGTTGACGGTAGATGATCGACTACTGAGCCACCCAGGCACCTGGAGAGAATGGTTTTAAAAATGCCTGGCAAGCCATGAAGCCTGAAACACACACGTAACACTTTTGTTTGATTTAGATGACAGCGTAGACATTTTTACATGTTAAAGAAAAACGCTGCTCACGATTTTTAACGAATACAATTATGTAAGTTTTAAAATTTTGTTTTATTGGTGTTTTACTTAGATTCTTTGATCACTTTCTTCTTGGTCCGACACAAGTCATATTGTATCGACTTACGCTGTGGCCAGCGGGAATTTCCGGGGCGTCTGATGGAGAGGTCAGCCCATCAGAATCTACACGGGCCCCACAGCGCTTCAGTGAGTGTAGGTCTTAGGTGCCGAGGAATGCCGGCTTCCCGTACGCGGAAGCCACACGAAGGCTGGAGAGACGGGCCGGCGGGAGCCTCGGAGCACAGGGCAGTGTGTTCACGGCCTGGCTCTAACCCGGCCGAGGAAAGAGAGAGACCACTCGCGGCTGTCCAAGTCTGAGCAGCTTTCCCAGAAATATTGACTTAATATTTGATGAGCCAACAGCCTAAGGGCTGCAGACACACTTCAGGTGGCCCTTGCGAAACCCAGCGGGAAAGGCCCCTCACCTCCCGCGAGGTCCTCGCCGTCTCTCCTTTCCACCCTTTGCTGACGTGCCCCCCCCCAAGAACTGTGTCTGAAGAGAGACAGCTTTGTTTTCACTGTTATGATAATAAAAATACAATTCTGAAATAATGTAAATGTGCATATAAAACATACAGAAAAGCCAAACCCAACAGTGACCCAGCCGAGCCCAGCAATTTAGCCGTGACCCCTAACAATGCCAAAGAGAGACTCAGGCCTCAGAGGGTTATTCGAACAGCACTTAAAAATATGCGAACTGAAAAAAAAAAAAACTCCATGCAAAAAATTGAAATGCAGTTCTGAATTTTTTTTATTTTGAAATAATTTTAGGCTTGCAGGAAATTCACAAAAATAATACATAGATTTCCCACATACCCATCTTCCTCTCAAGTTAATATCTTATGGGACCACAGTACAACTATCTAAACTATGAACCGAATTACAGATTTTATTTGGATTTCATGTCTTTCCACCGTTGTCCTTGCTGCTCCAGAGTTCAGCTGCAGACCCCACAGCCTCTGGCTGCCAACCCTCCCCGGTCCCCCCGGCGTCAGCCGTTCTCAGTCTCCCCACGTCTCTCGTGAGAAGAGGGGGCTTGTGGAGACTGTCCCTCAATCTCTTACCATCGAGGACCCCAGCGCTGATGCCCCGGCTGAAGCAGCGACTGCTGGGTTTCTCCCTCGCTGAGGCTACTGGTGCTCCCCCGTAATCGAGTCTACACACAGCTGACGCCCCTGCTTCTAACCTAAGGCTCGGATTACTCCTCACCCCGGCCTGTGCTTGTATCTTTTTTTTCTCAGGACGAGATGAACATGGCTCTCATATCTTCAGTGTATTTTCCTGTTTCTTCGACCCTGGTACACACATGGAGTCTTTCTTAATGCCTGACCCACACCATCAAGCGGCTAATTTACCAACCAGAGTACAGTACTTGTGTTCAATTTTTTAATTTCTTTGTTACAGTCACACTACGGGATCAGAATGCTGTCAGTGACACAGGCAAGTTCCTCATCTTCCCAGCCCTCCGGCTCGAGGATGCCACTCCCTCGTAAGACACGAGCGTACCGTGGGGTTTTCCGGATCTTATGTCACTTTCGCGATCTCTGATTCTGTTTAAAGTGAAGCTCTATTTACATGGTGGCTTTCCAAAGACCTCTGGTGAGGTTGGCGGAAGACGGCCCCGCGGAGGAGAACGTGGCATTGTGGCACCGCCGGTGTCCGTCGGGGCCCTCGGGGCTGCAGAGACACTTCTGAGAGGACTCGGGGCAGGGACGGGACCCCAGACGGGCACGAGGCTAACTGCAGGTCATTCCAAGTCAGACACGTCCTGCCTTTCCCTGGCTGCTCCCCAGCCACGCACGGGGACGCTTTCACCTACGTGGTTTGTTTCTCTGGACGTCGGACAAGGGCAGCCTCAAGTGCCAGCAGAGAGTAAAAGGGCACAACTCCAGGGGCCGGCGTGAGGCTCGTACGAGAGGAGAGAAGTGTGTTTTGTGAAGACAGATACATGCAGACTTTCAGATCTACAGGAATTTGTGGGGCTCATGAAGGCTCGTGTCAGCCCCCGGTCTCCCTTCCGCATGCCCTTGTCTGTGCTTCTCACCGTCGTGTCCGCCTCGAGCAGCGGGGGCCTGCCCTGCCCTGACGGCTTCCAGAGCTGGACTCCAGCGGGGGCCACTGAGGCTCTTGGGGGGAGGCTTGGGAGGCGGGGCTGGGAGTGTCACCACTTGAAAACACTCAAACCCTCTGTTTTTATCAAGGGTCAGTGGTGTTCCTTGGATAAACGCTTCTCATCTTGCTTTATGCTTATGGCTAATTGTCAGAGTTCAGAAATGGTTGTTTTGACAATTTTGTCAAGCTCTTTCATTGCTTTTTGAAGAAAGAGTTATGCTGAGCTTCTTACTCTACCTTTTTGCTAATCCCCGGCCAACACAAAAATGTTTTCTTTCCTTTGCCTAAGATAGACATTTCACTGAAGATTGAGTGTGAGTTAGGGGTGTGGAAATTCTTAAACTCCCATGTTTGCTTCTTTAAACTACTCCTTTGCTACTCTGACTTCTTCAATTCGGAGAGTGGGCTGTGGGGAGGGGAGACAGTGCAGACTTATTTTTACCCTGGTTGAATTATATCCTAGTAGGTGTGGCCTTGTGCTCTAGTTTGTAAAGATATTTGGAGAGTGAAATAACATTTTATATATCTGTGATCCCTGACAAATTTGCTTAATCTAGGAATAGGATAACCAAGACTTTTATAGTGAAACCCAACATGCTAATGAAAATTTTGAACAGGAATAGGCCTAGGAAGGCCAATTATTATTCTAATTTTCCGCAGTGTTTGTACTAGAGTGTAGCATTGCTTTTCTCAGATTAGGTTTATGTTTAACCAAAGTGTGATGAAATCAACAATGCGTTTCATAGATTGTGGCTAGCCTTGTTTGTCCTGTAGCTGAGAGAAGATCAGGCCCACACTGGGGCCGACTTCCAGATTGAACTACATAGCCCGTTTTTGTGGGATCCGAAACAACTCTACTGCACTAGCAGCACCCTTCTCCCACAGTGCTAGCTTCAGGACTCCCCGGAATCACAGAGTTGCCATCTTTTCATAAAAGTGGGTGTCGAGATCTCCTAAGTACTATTTCCCAAACATCAATCATTTCAGAAGAGAATTCAGTTTTTTGGTTTTGATGTTAAGTCATTCTCCAAAAACCAACTTATGTGTTTGAAAAATCACAATTAGTTTACCTCTTCTCATTATTAAATTCTCATTAATTTATGATCAAAATCAAGAACATATTTTTAAAAGTCCTTCTGTTTCCAAAATCTCTGTTTCCAAGAGCAATCATTGTGCTTCTGTTGTGCTACACTCTTCCCTAATGTCTACAAAGAAAGCGAAAAGGCCTATTTTCCACTCACTACTGCCACCTGGTTTGAGAAAATATAGATGATGTAATGAAAATCGGGAAAATATTTCAATTTGAGATATTTTCAATGACTTTCTGCACCATTGAGAATGTACAATGTGCTCTGAACATACTTGACGATGTTTGCTGTCCCTTTAAACCCTCAGCTTCGGGGTACACATCTCAGGGTGCGAGTGGAAATGAAGCTTAGAAAATACAGTTGTTCTCTGGTTTTATTCCTATTGCCCAAGATTCAGAACATAAGCAGCAGATGATTTAGTTACTGAATTCTTCCAGTATTCGTCTATATTTGTAAGTGCTCACGCCTCTATTTAGTATAATCTACACAATGTACATTTTTATTAAAAGACCACCGTTTGTCTTAGCCTAACTAATACAATTTATGAAACAAAGTGTTTGGTGTGATATTTGTATATTTTTTCTAATTCACACAAAAATACTGACATTTGCACACGTCAATCCAGGCTCTCAGTTTGAAGGTAACTGGATAAGTGAGCATTCCCCCTTTCTCCTCTGGGAAACCACTAAAAAGCCACAAGGGCAATGCATTTTTAAAAACTGATGAAAATTCCATTTTCAGCAAAACACGGCAGCAGGTGTAATTGATAAGGAAAAAAAACTGTACTTTAAGCCGACCAACCACACCGGCAAGCGAACTCCAGTCCCTGTCTCAAAACCCTTCCGGTTCTTCTTTCCTACCCTGTTTCCCACGCGCCAAAATACCAAGTACGCACAAGTAGGAGGGTGTAAATTACCCTCCCTGCTTGTGCTCGGGGCTCAGATCTTTGGAGAAGGGTCTCCTCTGAGTCTCACCGGTGTATAATAAATCTCCAAGTCTCCCAGTGCCGCTTGGTTTTTCTGCCAGGATCCAGTCCAGGTTCTGCTACATATGGTTTCCTGACCGGGAAACCCAACCGCGCTGGCCCGTTGTGCCACGGGTTTGGGACAATGGCACAGTGATGACAGAACAAGGGGACCGTCAGGGAGAAGGCGCACCCTGCCTAGTTTTCGGCAGTCTCCCGCCCGCTCACCTCGGGCCAACCTCGCCCCGCTGTTTCCGCCGGACTCAAAGGAGACTTGGCAGGTGAGGACCCAGTCCCGACGTCGGATTCTGATGAGGCCGGGCGCCCCAAGACCCAGTCAGGCCCACACATGAGGGTGGAAGCGGAGTCTGATCCACTCCAAGAGACCTCTTAGGTCTCACAGGTAGGGCTTCCCAGGGGGGAGGTCCCTCCAGTCAGGAATCCCCGAAAGGGGGGACAGGAAGGAATTTCCAAAAGGAATTCCACAAGTCAGGGCCTCCGGGCCCTGTAGTAACTTCTGGAGTGAGTGCGTGAGCGAGTGTGCAGTTCGGCCTGGCTTGTCGGGCGGACTGATGCTGTGGCTCCTCCGGGAGGGCGGACAGGCAGGGCATCTGACTGGTCTCTCCTTCGGAGGGACACTCACCCTTTGTTTGTCTTTACACCAACCCAGGGTGGGGGGGTGCATCTGGGGGGGCGGCTCAGTCGGTAAAGTGCCTGCCTTCTGCTCAGGTCACCATCCCAGGTGTCCTACAGGATGGGGACTTTAAGGAATATTCTGAAGCAGCTGCCGAAACTCTCTTTGCTTTGGGAAACTCCTGTCTTGGGCCCGACTTGGCCTGCCTGTCCCCCTTTGTTGTCGGGAAAACATGGCGTCTGCCCTCCTGCAGCACTTACTCTCTTCTGCCCCCCCCCCTTCTCCCGCTTCTGCACCACCTGGGGTATGACCTGCGTTATTAGCTTCCAGGCCGCCCTCGCTGCCTCAGGCTCCAAGCCTCCTCCCTTCACTATCAGACGCAAGAAGAGCACCCCGGACCGTACGCCACCCGCGCCAGACTTCCCCACGTGTCTCAGGAGGGAATTGACCGTGGGGAGGATCCAGGTGGAACGCAAGATTAAGTATTTAAACTAAGTTTGTCGGTTTCTTTAAGGTAGACGTGTCTTTTTGGGCGGATGGAAACCCCGGGCCCCAGCCCCTTTCTGTCTGCTGCTCTCCATCAGCTCCTGCTGAGATGAAAGAAAAGACCAAGTGGCTGTCCCGTTTGGTTAAGAAAAGGAAACAAGCCCCCGGGGTGATTCAGCACTCTCCTGGGACATTTCTGTGTAGATTATATCTCCGCTTGAAAGAACCAATTGGCCCTGGGAAACCATGGGAAAAAAAAAAAAGTCCCGTTACCATCCCCCATCACCCGTAGCCATAAAAACCTCCCCCCCACCCGCGACTATGCTGATGGTTAATGGTCTTGAAGTTTTCTTAAATAATTGTTAAGATGGCTTTCAAAGTTTTTGGTAAACTAAAACTTTAAAGTTTTGCTTGGATGATACATGGAATTACATCCTTTGGACATCCGGGTCTTTCCACATAGGATAGAGTGCTAAGTCGGTAATGACGACATAGGTTTGTGCTTTGACCTCTTAATGCAAAGAAACTGAGGATTTTTAAATCTGTTGGTAAACATGTTTTGTGCTTCACTAATTCACAAATTTGCCATCTAAAGAATTCTGGTGTAACAGTTCACAATTGGTTACTCTTTAGTCTTCACTGGACATTAAGGTTTCTTAAAGAGTAAAAAAAAAAAAAAAAAAATTCTACCAACTGTAACTAAGACTGGAGATAGGGAAACAACCCTGTATGTAAAATAGTAGGAGATATGTAAAAAAGATAAGAAATGGAAAGGCATTTTTTAAAGATAAAAAGGTAATCTTGTTCTAAATGAGATAGTTGTTTAAAAAATGGCTTGGGACAAAATCTGAATACAAAGAAAAGTTGTAAAAGGTTTGCGAAGAGAAAACTTTGGAAACGAGTTTTAGATGTGGTAAAGGTGGACTAAGATTGAAATGAATGAATTTAAAACACTGGTATTAAGATTGCCAGTCAATTTACTCTCTGTTCACAAGATTTAAATTGTAAATGAAGTCTCTTTAACTTGCTAGGCCTTTTCTTTGGTTATGCTACGTTACTCAGAAAGTACTGATAAACAAATGATAAACTTTGGGTTACATTTGGGTAAATGCTATAACTATTCTAGGGGTTCTATACATTTCCTAAAGTTGTAATATTTTAATAAGGTCATCACTTGATATTTTAATTATTGAAGTGTTTTGTGTCACAGAAATAACCTGATTTCCTTGCCAGCTATATTGTAAACTCTCATCTCATCAGCTCTTTAACCGTGTCTATTCTGAGTTTTTGTCATTTATAATTGTTCTAATTCTCTTGTAAATGAGTTTCATCTTCAAGGAGAGTCATATAAAGGACTTTTATGACAAATACGAGTATTCAATATATTAAAAATCCTAAAACTAAAATGGGTAAGAATTTCCAGAACTAACTAAAGCTGCATTCATTCTAAACCAGAATCAGTAACATTAGATTAAATAAACTAAAAGATTATAATGTTAGGACTCTTGTTTGAAACATTGCTGGTTCTCTGATGTTTGCTCTTCCAGACTAAGGAAACTTTCTTAAGATACCTGGCTTACAGAAATGTAAAATACTCATTTGTAAACAAACCAAAACATTCAACTTCTCTCTACCTGAACCCTCAAATTCAAAAGGTCTCAGTAAGTATTTTTTCTTCCATGATAATCCTAGTCATTTGCATAAGTTCAATAAAAATCTGTTCTCCTTGTAACAGGACACCATTGGAAGCATCGGTTATTCTACCAAGGCTTTGACTAGAATGTCATATTTGAGAAAGACATGCATAGACTCGGATATGACCAGACAATTTTAAGGAATTTAAGGTTGACTTTATGAAACCTGATGCCGTAAAGCCCCCTGGAACAGTTGGCCTGATACCTCGCTCACAGAGTTCTGGCAGCCTCCCCAGGTGAGTAAAGAATGTCACTTCCTGGCAGGTGCAGGAACCTCAGGATACTTTGGGGACCTCAGGAAGAGGAGTCTGCCCAAATCTACAGGTACTGCCGGCATGTCTGATGGCAAGTACTTGGCTTGGCTTCTGGCATGGAGAGGCTACTAGAAGTTCAACCTAGAGATTCCTTATAAAGTTCCAGCAAAGCAGATTCTAAAAGATCTGTATGATCACTCACTGTTCCTGCTGAGCTTATGTAAATAATTAGACCAAGTTTGTTAAAACTGTACTTGTTTCTCAAATAAATTAGCCCTGATTTGGCTATCTCTGGAAATGAGGGTTATTTTAGAGAGAAAAATTATGTTTCAATAACACCCCTTCGTGGATGTTAAATGCTAGATCTGATTGTCTTTAAATGTTTGTTGTTTACCTAAGTTAGACAACTTGAGGGAAACTTCAGAGAAACTACCACAGTAACTCATATGTAGACAATTTTCTTGCTTGTTATTCTGTGGGAATAATAACAGAACCCCATGGGCACATAATTATTTAAACGGCTGGGAAATGGGATTAGTTCTCCAATTGTGTAATTTATCACCTTGACCAGTTCTATGTGGCTGGGATAATGAAATCATTCCCTAAAAGCCAGAATGTACCCCACTCCATAGGGTTAACTATGGATTAATGGAGATAATGGATGAACCCATTTTCTTTATAAATTGGATTAAATAATGTACTTGGGAACGCCCTTAACCTCTTGACAAGTCTTTCACCACTTGCCAGTGATTCCTTGTAGTCAGGATATTGACGCGTTATCCCAAAGAGGTTTTTCTTAACTGTTTCATCCCTCACAGTCATATTTATCCTAGAAGCCACCTCTATTGAGGTGTAATTGGAAACAGAGGCTTACCAGCTTGAAGTGGACGGCTGTAACTCCAAGATGTTTTGTGTAAGCCTCATGGTAACCACAAGCAAAAACCTATGGAAAATGCACAAAGACAAAAAGAAAGGCATGAAAGCATACTGCCCCTGATGGAAAATCATCATAAAGGGGAAGGCAAGAGAAGCGAAACAGAAGAACTACAAAACAGCCAGAAAACAATGAACAAAGTGCTAAAGTCCGTAACATTCCAAAATTACTTCAGTTTAAATGGACTGAATTCACCAATCAAAAGACATATGGTGACTGAGTGGACTTTAAAAGACCCAAATGAGTTTCACTTCAGATGTAAGGACACATGCAGACCAAGAGTGAAGGATTGCAACCCTAAAAAGCCAGGGGTCCCTATACTTATGTCACACAGAATAGACTTTAGGCCAAAAACTGTAACAAGACAAAAAGGTCAATACGTAATGATAAAGGGATCAACTGGTCAAGCAGATATACAATTGTGACTATTTAGGCACAAAACACCAGAGCACCCCAAAGACATAAAGCAGACGCTGATGGACCTGAAGGGAGAAATAGACAGCAGTACCATCACGGGGGCGGGGGTGGGGTGACTTCAATCCCCCACAAGGAATGGATCATCCAGACAGAAAATCAGTGAGGAATCCCTGGACCTGGGCTACTTGTCAGAGCAGCCGGACCCACAAACGTCCCACCCTATGGCAGCCGGACCCACAAACGTCCCATCCTTCGGCAGCCGGACACACATGCAATATTCTCCAGGACAGATCAGCCCACAAACCACATCCTAATAAACTTTATAATGACGAAATCCTATCAAGCATCCTTTCTGAACACAGTAGTACAACAGTAGAAATCACTTACAAGAAAAAACAAACAAAACTGGAAAATTCATCAATATGTGGAGATGAAACAACATGCACACATTCAACTCGCCTACAGCCATCGTCACACTCAATAGGGAAAATCTAAAAGCTTTTCCTCGGGATCGGGTACAAACAAGGATGCTCACTCCTGCCGGTTCTATTCCACACAGTACTGGATGTCCTGTAAGGGCCATTAGGCAGTAAAAGGAAAGAGAAGGGGGTGAAGGGAAGTGAGAGATCCAGGCTTCCGGTTAGGGAATGACTAAAAGGCAGCCACATTGGGGAGGGACAAGCACAGTTATCTCTGCTTGCAGATGGCATGCCATTATGTATGGAAAACCTACGTGTTTGTTGGCAGATGAATGGATGAAGAAAATGTGTGAGAGAAAGAGAGATATATAGAAGGAAATCCTGGAATTTGAGAAAATATGGATGAACCTTGAGGGCATTACCCTAAGTGAAATAAGTCAATAAAAGACAAACACTGTATGATCTCACTTATATGGGAATCTAAAAAAGCCAAACTCATAGAAACAGAGAGCAGTAGAGTGGTGGTTACCAGGGGCTGGGTGGTGGGGGAAATTAAGAGATATTGGTCAGAGGCTACAAATTTCCAGGTATAAGAGGAACAAGTTCCAGGGTCTAATGTCCAGCATGGTTACTAAGTTTGATAATATTTTATTAGATAATTGAGATTTGCTGAGAGTAGAACATCAGTGTTCTCACACACACACACACACACACAAAAGTAAATATGTGAAATGATGGGTAGGGAACCTTTCACAGTGTATCCGTATATCAAACCATCACATTGTAGCCTTTAATATTTTACAATTGTATTTGTCAAGCATATATGAGTAAAGCCAAAAAGAAAACAAGTCAGGCAGCCAATCACAGTGGTGGGTTCTAACCTTCAGGCCCACCATAGGGCCTCTTACTTTACACAGAGAAAGTAAGAAAAACAAAAACAAGACATTAACTTATCATTTAAAAAACATTTATTTAGGGACAACTGGGCCATGTCAACGTAAGCTGATTCTCCTACTAGAAATGAGTAAATATAACCTCACACAGAAGAAAAGCTAATGTCATCTTTATTTAATGCAGAGAGGCTGAAATTCACAATAGCATGTTTCTGCTACCAATAGACATATATGTGATTTTTGAGGAAATATCATTTGTAAGGATTCATATTCTAGCTTGTACCTACAATTAGAAGGATGACTTAATACCTTCCTTAAGCTGATTGCTTCTTCTCTAGTCCCTTTGCAAATAGAAATCCATGAGTTAGTATTGGTGCCCTACCCTTGAGATTCTCACATTAGAATAAGCCGTTACCATATACAGAGCCATCCCGGGTGCAGTGATGCTTGAGAAGAAACACAAAAGGACTGTGACCATATGAATTGGAGCATACTAACTATTAAATAGGATGTGTGATAAAATTAGTGCACAGTATTTCAAGATATGTAAGTTAACCACTTATAGAGAAAAAAAACTTTTACATATTCGATAAAAGTTTAAGAAAAAGAGCAGTATTTTAAAACTTACGTTAAACATTGCTTAACTGCAGATTAAATCCTGTCAGTGGGGAAGTAAATGCTTTATAATTCTCAAAGAAGAGAATAATATAAACTTCAATTCATGGTAACATAGTTGGCTGGAAAAATGCCAGTTTGACCTCGAAGCTTTCCTTCCCACCAATCAAAATGTGAATCTGTTTTCGATATAACTGTGATTCTGTCTCCGGCTTGAAAATTCAAATCCCCTGGCTGTTGTCCTTCAAAAGAATATAATGCCGTCACTTCTATGGGTTGGTTCAAATTGCCTAAAACAAACAAACAAAAGTACTTGAATTATTCACGTTTTTAATGGGAAAACCTGGGAAGGGTGTGTAGATAAGATGTAAATTAACTTCAGTACTTGATATCCTAATCCCTTAGGGCCTGGGGTCTGTGTGATTTTCATCATACTATTAAACTCTTCTTCTTTCTTCTTCAAAAAAAGCAAGCATTTGGTAATAACATTTCCTAAATTCACACAAGTCAAACTGTGTATTATTATATAATTAACTATGCATTTAGCAAATATTTGTGAGTATGATTGTTTGACTTTTGAATAATCTCTAAGATAACACTACAAGCTAACCCTTGAACAACACAGATGTGCACTTACACATGGAATTTTTTTATTAGCAGTATGATACTGTAAAGGTATTTTCTCCGTCTTTTCTTTTTCTTTTTTTTAAATTAATTTATTTGACCGAGAGCACAAGAGAGCACAAACGGGGGAATGGCAGAGGGCGAGGGAGAAGCAGACTCCCGCGGAGCAGGGACCCCGAAGCAGGACTTGGCCCCAGGAACCAGGACATATGATCAAAGTTATATGTGGATTTTCAGCTGCAGGGGGTTTGGTGCCCCAAACCCCCTGCCCCACATTTTTCAAAGGTCAACTGTATTTACATTTTTCCCCTTTTAATCGAATGGTCATTATGGCTCCTATGAATGATAGCTGTCAGAGAAAAACACATTTATGGTCACGATTGTAATATCATATGATCTCACTTGTATGTGGAATTTAAGAAACAAAACAAATGTGCAAAGGAAGAAAAAAAGAGAGAGACACACACACACAAACCAAGAAACTGACCCAGACTCTTAATTCTAGAGAACAAACTACGGTCAGCAGAGGGGAGGTGGGTAGGAGGATGGGGACTGAAGAGTGCACTTATCATGATGAAAAATAAACTAAAATAAAATAAAATGTTAAACAAAACAGAACAGAAACCATGCTTGGTAGCCATTGGTTTTGAGAGCTCTGGCTCGGATGCATTTTGCGATTCATCGGCAGACATTTTTTTCCATAGGCTTCATGGCTGTTTTCATTTCTGTGCTTACTTTCTACTTTCTCTCAAAACAGAGATACAACTCAAACTAGCACAGAATTATGTCTGCATATGCTTACTAAGAGTTTCAACACAATGTGTATAATTTTTTGTATTGTACCAGGGAGAAAATGCCTTGAGAATCGAGGAGTTAATATGAATAAAAAACAGTAACTTTATGAACTATATAACATCATAAGAAATATAAAGAAATAGATACTTTCTGTGCATTCAGCTACATGGAAACATATATTTATTTCACATACTTTGTGCACATACTAGGCAATTAGATGCTTGTTAAATGCATCTTAGTGCAGATACATTGAAAACATAAATAACCGAATTCTAAAACCCAGTTACTTATTTAACCCTATAATACTATAATAATAAAAGATAAACCAAATTTGGCCTGTCGGTAAGAAATAAAAAGCCAAGGGGCGCCTGGGTGACTCAGTGGGTTAAAGCCTCTGCCTTCGGCTCAGGTCGTGATCTCAGGGTCCTGGGATCGAGCCCCACATCGGGCTCTCTGCTCAGCGGGGAGCCTGCTTCCCCCTCTCTCTCTGCCTGCCTCTCTGCCTACTTGCGATCTCTCTCTGTCAAAAAAATAAATAAAATCTTTAAAAAAAAAAGAAATAAAAAGCCAAGACTTCAATCACGCTGCGTTGACTGAAACCTGAATGCCTCGTTCACACGAGACGTGCTCCTGTTCTCTCTGTGAGAGCAGTGGTGGTTCTCCAAGTTCTCCTGCAGAAACGACCCCAGTAATGACTAACAGAATCCCATTACAGAGATTCCTGGGATCATAGTTTTTTTCTAGCATACAGACATGTCCTGGCTGTTTTTATAATTTATACTGTATTTGCTTGTAGTGCATCCATTCTAAGGACGACGGGTAACAGTGTATCACAGACGAGAATTTGGGTACAGTCCGGTATCGTCAAAACCAGCGAGTGACAAACAACACACATGAATGAGCACTGGTGCCTGTGTGTGTGACAAGCGCGCTGGGACGCCCAGCAAGTCCTCATGACAGGCCTCTTTGTCATTAAAACAGAGGAATGCAAGGTAATGTTAGAGGAAAGAATCATTCCGAACATCATTTTCTCATCAAGAATTATACTTATCACATCCATACATAAAGCTCGACCTCTTTCAACCAAAGTTAACGGAAACCCTCAGGTAACTCCTCCTCTCTCCCGCCTCCCAGACATCTCAGATAATACGAAGAACCAACCCAAAAGAGTCCTAGTGAATATCAGGGAATGTTCTGGAAGTCATCGCCATCTTAGCAGCCACACATGTGTACCACTGTGTACAAAGTAAGATGCATGAAAGGATGAGGGCAATGGTAACAGGCGTCAGCGCTGAGCACGTAACAAGAGCAGCTACTGTGCCCTGCATCAGGCCCTGTGACAGCACTGGCCCTTTGCTCGGCCTGTCCCCCGCCCCCGGCCCTGCACTTGGTCTGTCCCTCATTTCCGGCGAGGGAGCTGCTAGTCACCCCCACGTCACAGAACATCAAGCTCAAGTGGAAGTGGGAGACCATTGGTCCAAGGAGCCGAGATCCGAGTCTCCGAAGTCTGTCCCCGGGGACTCGTGACCACCATTGACATCACGCCCCGAGGCCCTCTGCAGCCGCGCGAGTATCACATCGTGTCCAACACGCGGAGCTCCGATTTCTCCGAGCACTACACTTTCGTTAGGCCAGTTTTCCGGGGGAATTAGCATATTTTCCTGCACACTGAGTTATCCAGACTCTAGAAATAATAAGAATGTTGGATGATGATCCTGGGTAATCACCGATGACTGAACTCGTTCTTACTGGTTTTAGGAATAGACTTTGTGATGAATAACTAGAGGAAGAAGGTTATTACGAACTGAAGGAAAGCACACGGGATCACAGACTTGGTTCAGTCTCTGCCCTTCCCACTCACGGGCTGTCCGGTGTCCTCTGAGTTGCAGCTTCCAAACGAACGAAGGATGAAGTGGTGATGGGAAGGGGGCACGAGGGCAGAGCAGGTGCTTCGAGCTGCAGCAGAGAAGGCGGCCCTGCGGGGCCCCCACCCGACTTCTGAGTGGAAATGGAGCACGTGGGGAGGGGGTCATTGCTGGTGGAGCCCGGCGAGAACGTGGGCCAGGCGGGCGGACGGGGGTGTGCTCAAGAAGAGTCAGAAGTTGCAGCAGTTTCGGGGAACGTTCATACCTAAGAACACGGGGCGGGGGGCGCGCCCGAATGAAGAGCCCTGCTCCCCGGAGGCCTCGGCCCACAGGCCACTCGACGCCAGGCCCCGCTGTTAGCTTTTTCTTCAAGCAAAATGACTTAAAGTTCTTCTTTACTGTAAATATTAGGGATACTTCCCATAAGGAAAAGTTTAGTGCCCACAAAATAGCTTATTAAAAAAAAAAAAGGTGGGCCTTTTTCTTCCAGGAGGGAGGTATGGCCTTCCGGAAAGGGAGAGCCCCCGGGGGCCACGGCAACAGGCCCCACGGCTACCGACAACATGCGGCATTCCCAGACGCCGTCCCTTCTGAGTGACACCTGCCGCCTAGTTGCCTATTCCTGTGTTCACGAAATACGAGGCTCTTTGAAGCCATAGCCATTTTCATCATCTACTCGCTTTAATTCAGACACGGGTTACTTTTCTCTCCAGATCAGGACTGCGCTCGACAGGATCCAGCGTCCGCTCCCGGGACGGGCAGCTGCCCCGAGGCTCCCGACGGGCGAGGCCGCACACACAGGGTGTCACCGTGTCCCTCCCAGTGGCTTTCTCCAGGGAGTCTGTGTCCCGTAACCCATATGTAAGCAGCGTATGTGGCCCCAGACGCGATTCGGGAAAGGAATCTCGGCCTTCGGGAGGTCGTCTCAAGGCCAGCGGAAGAAAGAGCGCGAACACATCCTCGGTTTGGGGCACATTTGATGTGGTGGTGAGAGCAGGACTGACCTGACTCTGGTCCCCACATCCCCCCAGGTCAGGGATGGGGTCTGTCACTGTGGGGACCACGTCCTCTGGAAGAGGGTGCCAGTCACTGGGGACTGAGGCCGATAAGGCCGCAAGGTGAGGTCACCAGAACAAGCCGTTCTCGGGCGGTAACGTCTGGGGCACTTGTGCTCCTCGCACCCGGGAAGGGAGCCCTGTGGGCACAGAGTGACTCAGCCCAGGGCACCCCTGCAGCCCAGGACGGCCCCCGCGGGGGATGTGCCCAGACTGTCACCGAAAACTACAGGGTGGATGGGGGCGAGGGCGGGTGGTGAAGACTGACACAGGAGGGCACGGGCTGCTACAGCAAGGTACAGTAAACCAGGCTGTGCACTTGCAAGGCTGTCTCACTGAGAGGCCTAAGAACCACTAGTTGGAGCTTCCAAAGGGTGCAAAACAAAAGTGCATGCAATTTGGAGAATTACTGCTTTGCCCAACAGCCCAAGCCAAAGTGCATCTGGTCAGTGGGTGTGGGGCGGGCCGAGAGCAAGCCCAGGGGCCTGGACGTCCGGGAAGGGCCGGTCCAGCTTGAGGCTCAGGCCTGGCTCTGTGCCTTTTCTCTGCAGCAGTGCTTGGCCGGGACTGAGAAAGCCCTTGGTAAGGACTGAACTGGTTTGACAGCTGCTTTTTCAAAAAAAAAAACATAATCATGTAAAGTAAGTTTTATTTTAAAAACAGACTTTAAATCTTCCTTTCCATTTTTTTCTTCAAAATCCCTTGTATTCAGAGAAAGGACTAAAATCAATTACTATTATCCTAGTACCTCCTGTTTGTACAACTTAACATCCTACCCTCAAATATAAAAAGAAAACCTGACCGACCGACCACCGGCAGGTAACTGTCCGTGGGTCACACGGCTAGTGGTCAAAGTATTGAGTTCAAGTCCGATCCTGTTTCCAGAGCCCACCCAGAGTTTGTTTCTTCTAACGTCACACTGCCCTCAGTGCCTTTTAGGGGTATTTCTAGCATTCCCTCGGCACCCAGCCTGCGGGCGCAGGCTCTAGAGAACCCTGCGGAAAGGAGCTCTGGTCCCCACCATCACCATGACCTCCGCTGTCCCTTGTCCTTCATTCAGTGTCCCTGCCGGCCCCTCTCCCTCAGCAACTCAGCTTGTCTGTGGACCTCAAATTTAAGAACCTCTTTAACTGCAGGATACCGAAGTGTAGGTCTAATTCTAGCAGAGTCTTTTAAAAGACTGCTATATAAAATGGTAGACGGGTATGCTACTTGGGTGTAAACATTTACATGTTCACCACTTTTGCTTCTGAAGGACGCGTATCCAAAGGTCCAGTTAGGACAATCTCAGTACTCTCTACCAGGCTGCAAGTCACGTTCACAAGAGCAAACATTTTAACAGCCTCTAGAGTTCCCCCACTGTGCCCGAGACCACAGCCCAGCACTCTCCCACCGTTCACCCCAGGCCCTCGGACCGCTCTGAGCACCGCGCTCTGTCCCCTGTGCTCCTGCGGGAGCGCGCGGCTGGAGGTGGGCTCCACGCCGTGGGGACCAGGCTGAAAGCAAACGGGAGGTGAGGGACCCTCGTCCATCAGGAAAGGGCCGACTTCTGTTTAAGGGACTGTGCTGAAGAGACATTTTTGAAATAGCTTTATACATTTCAAAAAGAAATGGGTACTTAGTTAGCTTGGCATCCCGTTGACGTGAGACCGGTAATGCCCCGTAGGTCACTTACCCAGGAGTGTACGGTTCTGTGACTCCAGACAAAAGATGACGGGAAAAAATAAACAGGCTATTTGACAACTGGTTCACTTTTGCCCTCATGTTGTGTCCCATTCACATTTCTAAATAATTGCTTAATTCCTTACGGAACATTTTCTAAAGAATATTGAAGTAAGACAGGTTGAGGGACTGTTTTCATCACAGCAAATCCTAATAAGTTGTATGAAGTAGTTCCCAATAACAGCAAAATATCTGAGCATGAAAAATAAAAAATTCCTTAAAATATACAAAAATATTCACAGGCTAAAACCCAGAAAAAATGTGACGATGATGAAGTTGTAATTCACAATGAACAAACCTTGTTATCCTATGGTGACAAGATTTTAAAGATCCTGTGGTTTGGTCCTCGGACAAGCCCCCGGGAGTCAGCGGGGCTCAGTCCCAAGCTGGGGTGCGTCCCCCACCCCTCTCCCCCAGCAGGAACCACATATGTGCCTCTTATGGTTCCCTATCGCCCTCCTTATTGCAGATTAAACAAGAAGGAGAGCAAAAGCATAGCATTTTTTAAATGAAGTACTTCTCAAAATCATGTACATAGCCTAGGAATCAAAGGAGTGCTGAATACCGTCCCAGAGAGCTTTACAAACTGCCATATTAATTGGAAAGTTTGTGATTATAACATGGATATGAATTATTTTTAACATATAGATATCTTATTTACCAACTCTCTCCTGATAGCTGGAAAGTTCAGGGTAGAGCTTATATTTGTTTCTGTTACCTGCAAAACAGAAAAAAAGAGGGGAGGTGCATTTAGAAGACTTAATAGCATATCGTATATAAAATAGACAAGAATGCCAAATCTTGCTCATGCAAAGCAGGTATTTTAAATCTCTAAGATTGCTGGAAATATCATTATTTTCTCACACTTTAAATCAAGAGGAATGCCTCAATAAACCCAGAAAGTACACCGAAAATAAGGCAGAGGGTAAATATCTGATATCTATAGGATTAGAAATGCCGAAACTACAACTCATGACCTTGGAATTACACATTCACAGATAACACACATACATCTTTTTTCCAGAAGCAATCATAAAATACCTGAATTTTAAAAAAGTTTGTAGCCCCCAAGCCAGTGATTTTCAAACATCCTTGTTTGCTTAGCCCTTAAAATAATTTTTAAACAGCATGTATTCACGTGTATATTTTTTAATTAACACCTAAAATTGTTCAATATAAGCCTAAAACTTGTAAAGGGTACACTTTATAGCATATTTCAGTTTCAGTTATTAAAATTGAATAATTATATCTCTTTCAGGGATAACAGATCTAAGTATTGTAGTATAAATAGTATAAATATGAATCATTATATCTATACTCTCTGTCATGAGTTAAAAAACAAGCTTTTTTTAAAAGCCGGAAATTATATAATGCTCATTTTAACCTTCAAGTCATATTTCCACTCCATTTCTCCCAAAGATTTTAGAGTAATATGTTGTTATTATTATATTTTAATGTAACAATTTCTACAACAAAAATTTGTACATAAATTTATTTTTATATGTTATTTGAAGTAAGCACAAGGCTCTATTAATTTCTTATAGATTGAATTATTATAGTAATCATTACTAGTATACAACAGATCAAAATCTTAAATATATTACTAACATGTTAACTTACTAAACACGAAACTCAATTTGTATTTGAAATGCATCTCCATAGATGGGTAAGACTTTTAGCTCATATACACAGGATGATTATTTCTTATTTCTAGAATGACACAGGTTCAATGTATTTTAGTATTCTTTTTTTTTTAAGATTTTATTTATTTATTTAACAGAGAGAGAGAGATCACAAGTAGGCAGAGCGGCAGGCAGAGAGAGAGGGGGAAGCAGGCTCCCCACTGAGCAGAGAGCCCGATGCAGGGCTGGATCCCAGGACCCTGAGATCATGACCTGAGCCGAAGGCAGAGGCTTTAACCCACTGAGCCACCCAGGCCCCCCAGTATTCTTTTTTTAAAGATACAGGTGCTAGAAAAGCTGGTTCTTATAAAAACTGGAGAGGGCCAGAAGGACACATTTCACAGCAAGGTAACAGAATTATTTTATATTCCTTCTGAGATGGAAGTCAAAAAAATCACACTATAATTATCTATAATTAAAACAACAATAATAAAATATTACTTTTATAACTTCTTGTTTTGGTGATTGATAGCGGTGTAATTCTTAAAATAAGTAATATATAATGATAAGATTAACTACTATTGTTATTCTAAATTATATGGCAGTTCCATTGTGCCTCTTCAGTTTTGCTGAAAGCAAAGAAACAGAAATCGCTGGATCTAGAAAGTACCTACTACTCATCAGAATCATTCACTAACAACATCAAAATCTGTATTTCCAATTGGATCACTGTTCCTACGTTTTGGAGATAATGTAGCATAGTACGATTTGGGATGATTTGAGGTTTTTCTTACTCAAGTGTGAAAAAAAACAGTGGGAAGGCTAGAAGACAGAGAGGGTAGCCTGCAGGCATGTTCTGACCAGAACCAGCTTTCACAAAGAACGTATCTAGGAGCTGGAGCTCTAGACATTCGTGGTCCTACACTACCTGTGCCCAGGAACCCTTGCGAGTGTCGGAGTAACGCTAAGGATAGATGCACGCCAACCAGAAGGCTGCCCGCCTGAGAAATTTATGACATAAGAATCTAGACATAAACACTGCAGCAGGGGGAAGAGGGTATAAATATTCCAAAAGAATCTATTTTTAAAAACTGACTAGAAATAACAGATTTTGGGTACTGATCAGATATAGGACAAAATACATGCAAATTAAGACTTTCTCAACATAAAAATAAGCACTCTGCAACAGAAATGGGAAAGTACAGGGCGCCTGGGTGGCTCGGTCAGTTAAGCATTGGCCTTCGGCTCGGCCCAGGTCATGATCCCAGGGTCCTGGGACCGAGTTCCACACTGGGCTCCCTGCTCAGTAGGAAGTCTGCTTGTCCCTCTCCCTCTACTAGCACTCCCCACCCCCACCCCGCCACGCTCATGCTCTCTCTCTGACACTCTCTTACTCAAATGAATAAATAAAATCTTTTAAAAAATATAAAAAAAAAAAAGAAATGGGAAAGTACATTCCATTCACCGCAGCAAACCAAAATTATAAAGTACTTAGGAATAAATTTAACAGAAAATGCACAGAAACTATGAAATCTTAGGAATGACAGAAAAATACCTTACCAAATGGAAAGCATAAAATGGAAAGATTATCATACAAATGCCACATTACTTATACACGTAATGTTACTGTAATTAATATCACAAATCATAGAATCAATATAAGTAAATAATATTATTTTTTAGAGTTGCATATTGCATACAGTAGTCCCCCCTTTATCCGCAGTTTTGCCTTCCAGCCTCAGTTACCTGTGGTTATCCACAGCCCAAAAGTGGCTGATCCTCCTTCTGATTTACTGTCAGGAGGTCAGTAATCACCTGACGCCCCGACCGACACACGCCGGTGTCCCTCATGCCCCTTCATCTCACCACGCAGGCATTTCATCATCTCACACCACCCCGAGAGGACAGGTAAGCACAGAACAGTAAGCTACTTTAAGAGACAGAGAGACCACATTCCTATGACTTTTATTATAGTATGTTGTTGTACTTCTTCTACTTTGTCATTATTTATTGTTGTTAATCTCTTACCATGCCTAACTTATAAATTACACTTCATCATAGGTCTGCCTGTATAGGAAAAACATAGTTTATGTAAAGTTCAGTACTATCCATGGTTTCAGGTATCCACTGGGTCATGGAACACAACCCCCATGGAAAAGGGAAGGGGGGACTACCATGTATGAAAAACAAAACCAAGAGATGAACGATCCATGTAGGGAAAAACTGTAACTCAAACGGCAGACAAAGTACTTCTACAAATGGAAGGGGCAGCAAATACTCCAACAGAAAAGAACGGACCAATGAAATGAAGGGACTTTTCAGAAAAGATTAAAACACCAGCAATTATGTGAAAAAGTCTTTGGGTCACTAAGAGGGACAAACACAATCTAATTAAGAAGGAGATACAACCAACCCTCAGACACGCAAATACTATAAAACCCTCTAACACTAACAGTGGTGAGGAACGTACACAGTGGGGAGAGCTTTGGTTGGGGAGTGTTTATGGCAGGGAGTATATATGAAGGGGAGTGCATACAGCGGGGA
>CM052885.1:128674-162372 GCA_028534135.1 Potos flavus
AGTGAAATAAGTCAAGAGGAGAGAGTCAATTACCATATGGTCTCAATTACGTGTGGAGCATAAGGAGAGACATGGAGGACATTGGGAGAGGGAAGGGAGGGATGAATTGGAGGAAATCGGAGGGGGAGATGAACCACGAGAGACTGTGGACTCTGAGCAACAAACTGAGGGTTTTGGAGGGGAGGGGGGTGGGGGGTTGGGTGGGCCTGGTAGTGGGTATTGAGGAGGGCACGTATTGCACGGAGCACTGGGTGTGGTACATAAACGGTGAATCTTGTAACACTGAAAAAATAAAATAAAAGTATTTGGGAAAAAATAAAATAAATAAAATAAAATAAAATAAAATAAAATAAAATAAAATAAAATAAAAATAGATTCAGTGCCCACATCTCCTTACTCACTGGAAATAGGAGTGTATGCAAATTGATCACCGGAAGAGGAATCAGAAACAGGCCATCCCTTTTGGAAGGAGCGGCATCCCAGGGGAGGAGGGTGCAGAGTAAGCTACGGGAGGTGCGAGGTGCGGGGAAGGAAGAAGGGGTCCGGTTCCTGGGCACCTTCCTGGAGGGCTACATTTAGGCAAGCGAGAGGCCGGCCAGGAACCAGTGTGAGGGCTGTGACTCCTGTTTTAGGCCCAGGTGAAGGGGGTGGACAGGGAGCAGGAAGGAAGGGACCCCCTGCTGCCCTCGAAAGCACTTCGGTATTTCTGCTCCTCCTCCCAGAACTTACCACGCATTTCCTGCCAGCAAGGGTTACTTTTGCACAGGGGATCTCTCCCCTCCTAGACTGAAAGTTCTTCAAAGACAGGACAGAAGTTGGACTCATCGTTATATTCTCAAAAGCCCCAGCACAGCGCTCGTGAATGAGAGTGGGTTATTACATGAAACATCGGCTACTTTAATATGTCGCTACGTTGTTACCCTCGGCACCTGAATGGCACGAGGAGTGACTGTCCTACAAACATGCAATGGAAAGAGGGATAGAGGCCAAAAGCTGGTGCTTTATAAATCTGGTCTATTTTAAAACCACCTTATGAAATCCTGAGCTCCCAAGAATATGTGGTAAACTTAATATTCGGAATATAACTCTATGAATATACAAGAAAAATAGGTTTATTTTGTTCCCATTTCAAATGAGCAGGATAACTGTCTTTGGAAGAAATGACAAATAAAATAAATGAAAAAACTTTTAAGATAAATCTCTTTGTAAATTGGAGAAAGCATCTTCTGAATGAGAACAGAAGCTTTCACAAGTTACAGCAATGAGAATTTGTCTTCTGTATTTAGAAGAGGCTGAGCATTTATTTTTCTCTTCAACACCCATTAGTTCTTCTATTTGACAGTGAAGTTTAACAATATAGCTTGATTTCTTAATGAATTTAATAATTGCTTAATTATAATTGTATTTGAATTGCAACAAAAATATTTACTTTGGGAGCCAGAGTTCAGCGGGACTTGTGCAGATGACGGCTGTGGTCTTGACAACGGTTTCGGATGGAATTCTTTAGCCTGGGAGAAGCAAAAAAAAAAAAAATGCACATAATTTTAAAATACTTTTTTACCTTGGAGCATCTAAGGCTTCTTTCTTCTAATGAGTCTATCCTACGCAGCTATTAACGAAGCACCCTAAAGGGCCCGGGCACTGCTCTGGGCCACATTTAGCTGAAATGGATGGCGCGCGTGGAGGTGGGGTGCTCTCTGTCATGGGAAGCTGGCCTCATCCAGGCGCCTCGGTCACGGAGTCCCTGGGAGGGCAGTGTGTCGGTTTTCATGTTGTACCACAGGGATCCGTTGTGGAGCTCAGAGCCCAAAGCCCTTGACCTTCAGGGGCTCAGTATTAGCAGCCATCGTTAGCATCACTGTCTAACATTACAAAGTCATATCCCGGAGAGAGGCAAGTATGGAAACCAAACTATGTTTCTGCTTGAAATCTGTACAGATGACATGCCCAAGTTAGACATTTCCACAAGAACTTTATGTGAATGAAATTATGAGGGAAGTTTGGTGGTTATTGGGAACCTGATCTCAAGAACAGAATATTCTACATAAAGGAAGGTCCCGTGACCACGGACAGAAACGTAAAAACCAGGCATTACAGCGGGCTTCTTCTGCTCCCTTGCTGCTTTTCTTGCATTGATTCGTTGTCCTTCATTCTCATACTTTTCAGTAAAGGAATCAAGAATTTCATAAAGATCTTCTGCTTGAGCAGGCCGTGGTATTTCTCCAAATAAAATGTCATAAGCTCGGATGTCTTGACAATAAAATCTAATAAGAAATATCAAATTGAGGGCATTTACAGACCTACATCTTTTCTAGAGTTAAAAGTAGGACCCACACCTGTGTGTAGGCGTTTACCCACATCTAGTACTTCATACATACTATTTTTCAAACCCTAACTACAAGCCACAACCCATGTTAAGCCCCTAAATTCACTCCCCCAAGTTCATCTCTAGAGCCAATCACCATAAATATTCTGATACACGTATCCTTCCTCCAATAATATAAAAAGCAAATCACATATACATACAAACACCCACACATACAAACATATATATATATATATATAAACATATATATGCAAGTATACTGCACTTAAGCCAATACACCTAGAAAATACACATATATTTTTACAGATTTTTATTTTTTTTAAAATTTTTTAGGGACGCCTGGGTGGCTCAGTTGGTTAAGCGGCTGCCTTCGGTTCAGGTCATGATCCCATCATCGTGGGATCGAGTCCCACATCGGGCTCCCTGCTCAGCGGGGAGCCTGCTTCTCCCTCTGCCTCCGCCTGCCACTCTGCCTGCTTGTGGTCTCAATCTCTCCCTCTGACAAATAAATAAATAAGATCTTTAAAAAATAATAAAAAATTAAAAAAAAATAAAAATTTTTTAAAGTTTTTTTTTTTTTATTTATTTGACACAGAGATAGAGTACAAGTAGGCAGAGAGGCAGGCAGAAGGAGAGGGAGCAACAGGCCCTCCACTGAGCAGGGGGCCCGATGTGGGGCTCGGTCCCAGGACCCCGGGATCATGACCTGAGCCAAAGGCAGCCGCTTAACTGACTGAGTCACCCAGGCGCCCCACAGATTTTTATTTTTTAAGTTTCTTACAAAAATGGTGCTTTGTAATATGTTAACAGCAACTATGGCTTTGTAATTTCTTTAAAATGTTTATTTGAATCAAAATTATATAAAGATTTGCCTTACATATTTAGAAGCCCTCCAACTGAATAAGAAGTGTATTTGTTTTAGTTTATCCAGGATTTATGTGAACTTCAATGAGAAACTCTCCCCAAGGCCCAGAATCAGAAGTTTCTAAAAGAATTCTTCATTTAAATTTCTCAGATTAATAAAACCAGAAGTAAAAACATCTCTCTTGACTCTGTAAGGCCCAAAGCTCTGCAAACCTTTGGTTTTCCCTGTTCCTCCTACTTTCCAGGTGCTGTGGCTTGCACCGACTACTGCCACGGGTGCCAATGATCTCCTGAGTGGACGGCCCGGTCACCCCTGTCTGGGGTTCCGTCCGGGGCGCAGGGGTCCGCCGTGGGCACCCGCACGGCCAGCCCCCACCAGGCTCACAGCCACCGGGAAGCTGCCAGGTTCTGGAGGAAGTTACTCGGTCGGTCAGCCTCTTCTCTTTCTCTGAGCAGCCAGACTAATATTTTAGTGGAAATTTAGAAGAGCAGTTTGGGGAAAAACTAGCCAGATGCCAGTTTAAAGTAGAAGTTCTTCTTCGCCTGTTGAATTACTTCTAAATCCCTTTTTAAAAAATCAAAATTTGTCTCTATTTTATGGAAGAAAGACAAAGGCAAAGTGTAATGACCTCTCATAACAGGGTCACTTTGATGGACCAGCAAGTCGTAACTGCCACGCACCTTTACAGATGTTTGAGAAACATACCTAACGATACAGCCAACTAATGAGTATTATGGAGCCATTAACTTATATTTAAGATTCTTATAATGCTAAGTGGAAAAAAAGGATTTATAATTGGATCTGGTATGATTACAATCATATGTGGCAAAACAAGGGGAATTATGCTTAGGAAAACATTGTAAGGCAATAAAGGAAAAAGTGAAGAGTGTTAATCTTAAAGGGGTAGAATGGTTTATTTTTCTTGTAATTTTTTGTGTTTTCTACATTTTCTCTAAGTACATATTACTTTATACTGAATCTTTACATAAATAAATATACAGTCAGAGTCAAACGCTGTGTTAGAAAAGAATATACAAGGTCACTCTGTAAACTCTGAACAACTGTATGAACCTCTGAGGTACTATTTTTCTCATCACACTTTCCTGAAATCAGTGAAAATTATTTGGCTCACACTTACTTTCGATTAGTGTCTTTCCTTTCAATCAAACAGCTGCCTTCCAAGGACACGCCGGCAAAGAGCCCTCTTGACTTACAGTAAGTAAAGACAGCAGCAGAACTTCTCAGGGCAACATTTCCTTCTAAATTCCTGCAAAATAGAAGGTTTGCATCATGGAACCCTGGGAGGCTGGGCCCTAAATGACGATTTGAGTGGCACTGCACGTCTCACTCAAAAGAGTGATCTTGTCCTATACTTCCTTTGCGTGCTTTTATGTCTTCCCTCCTGTTGGCCTGAGCTAGTTGTGCTTAAAGTGGGCTGGAGCAAGGACAGGGCATGGGGAAGGACACACTATTTAAAACCATTATAAAAGGGTGTGATAATACGGAGGACCACGTTGTACTGAACACATGGAGAACTGACGCTTTCCAACTTTGTCTTCCTTCCTTTTTTTTTTTTTTAAAGATTTTATTTATTTATTTGACAGAGAGAGAGACAGTGAGAGATGGAACACAAGCAGAAGAAGTGGGAGAGGGGGAAGCAGGTTCCCCGCTGAGCAGACAGCCTGTTGCGGGGCTCCATCCCAGGACCCCGGGATCATGACCTGAGCCGAAGGCAGAGGCTTTAACCCACTGAGCCCCCCAGGCGCCCGTTGTCTTCCTTTCTTAAAACAGGAATGTACCTTTTTATTTTTAATTTTTTTTATATTTTATTTATTTGACAGAGAGAAACACAGCGAGAGAGGGAACACAAGCAGGGGGAGTGGGAGAGGGAGAGGGAGAAGCAGGCTTCCCACTGAGCAGGGAGCCCGATGCGGGGCTCGATCCCAGGACCCCGGGATCATGACCTGAGCTGAAGGCAGATGCTTAACAACTGAGCCACCCAGGCACCCAGGAATGTACCTTTTAAGAGTACTAAAGACTGTGGGTTCTTTTTGCACTGAGTATTTACATGGAATTTAGAAACCTTTTTAGATGATTGTATGGTCTGAGTTTTCAGTATTTCTACATTGCTCAAACGACCCAAAAATAGTCGTTCATTAACAGAGGGGAAAATGCACTCTATGTACTGTAAACATCACTCTAGTGAAAAGCTTCTATTTCAAATTTTCCATAATTTAGTTTGAAGAAAATATTTTTTCTTTCTTGATCAATGCTGCCTTTTATCAGTTAATTAAATTGGACTTGTCTCCTTCAGAGCTTAAAGGTAAATTTTATGTTCCGTTCCAGTAGATGTAATGGCCTACATTTCTAAAGTATTTAGTTTCTTCTTGTTCTAGTTTCAAATTTTCTCATTTTATCACACTGGCTGTGCTTTATAAAATTCTTATTTCCAAACAACCTCAAACCCTCTGGGACATATATAAATCATAAATCAGTTTCATTTCAATTCAAGCTTCCTCTTAGTGCAAAACCGTGTATAATTTTTAAATCGTTACTATCCAACAGCTGTTCAGAAAGTACTTTATAGTACTCACCTTCCCAGGGGCCCGACGGCCACAGTCAAATTCCCTCCAAGCGTCAGGTTACCACCTTTTGCAAAAGCTTCTACTGCTCTGTCATAATTCAAAATTATTACCAAATCTGATACCTGAAAATGAAAAGACCCATTTACTTAAAAATAATTATGTACAAATGTCATTTAAAATATATGCTGATTAAAACTCAAGTATATACCGTATGATGTAGCAAGAATTTCAAGGTAGACAGTGAAAGAATACGAAAGAAGAATCATTTTTATTTTGAGCAGAGGGTGTAAGCGATGGCTCTTTCCACAGGTAAGCAGAGCAAACAGCCCTGAGCATTCCCTGTGCACCAAGCACGTGCCCCCGGTCTTCCCGGCAAGCTTGTGACGCAGGTAGTGACAGAGGTCTAGTGAGGCTAAGTGGACCGTCACAGTGATCGCCAGAAGAGATCCAACAGGGGTAAGTCAGAAAAATTACAAGTACTCCCTTAAACTAAACAAGTCAAGAAAGCCAACCAAAGACCATCCGACTAGGGGTAAGGGCATAAGATCCAGCGTCCTCAATGACATTTCCACACTGAAATCCCTGGCAAGGTCACGTGTCTACCACTAACAATGTGCCCATTGTCCACTTTCTTTTAGGGGCAGAAATTCAAAATATCAGAAGGAAGCTAGTTAACTATTAGTTAACGCCCCCTACTGAGTTAATTCTCTAAGTAAAAGCAAAAATTAGAACGTGAGAATAATGCTCCAGACATGCCAGCGTGGAGGAAGTGTTCCCGCGGCTGCGTAGGAGCCCAGGGAGGGCCCAGAGACACGGAGGGCCCAGAGACACGGAGGGCCCAGAGACACGGAGGGCCCAGAGACACGGAGAGCCCAGAGACACGGAGGGCCCAGAGACACGGAGGGCCCAGAGACACGGAGAGCCCAGAGACACGGAGGGCCCAGAGACACGGAGAGCCCTCAGGGACTGGAGGCCCGAGCTTCGGTCCAGCTCCCTCCTTGAGAGCCGTGTGGCCTGGTGTGTTCTGACTACTGTGGATCCCTCATCTCCTGTGTGAAATCTGCCTCGCTCACCCATCTGAAGATCGAAGATGTATGTCACGCATATCCTAGAAAAAGGAGAGGTGTACTGATTGAGGCTAAGAATTTGGGCTAAAAATCCAACTCTTTGGATGTGAATTCTACTTCTGCCTCTTGCATATCGTGGGATCTTAGGCAAACAATCGAGCATCTTGAAACCTTAGCTTGTTTCTGTTTTAAGGTGGGTGTAATACTAGGAAACTTATTTGCAAGTAGACTCTGTGTACGTATATATATGGCAGAGATGTACATAGATAGCTATTTAAAGGGTTAACTGAAATCCTTTGTAAAGCCTGGCATGTTTACTACAACTCAATAAAATATGCAAAGGCCAAACAGACTGATGTTTCAAAGATTACTTAATTTATATAGTTCTTTAGTGTTTTATAATGTTTTAAAATCGATGTTTTCATTTGACCCGCAAAAGAATACTTATTACCAAAAGAGATTGCACTTGAAAAGACCTAATGGAGATCCCAATACAAGTAGATTATTATTATTTTTTTAAGATTTTATTTATTTATTTGACAGAGAGAGAGAGATCACAAGCAGGCAGAGAGAGAGGGGGAAGCAGGCTCCCTGCTGAGCAGAGAGCCCGATGCAGGGCTCGATCCCAGGACCCTGAGATCATGACCTGAGCCGAAGGCAGAGGCTTTAACCCACTGAGCCACTCAGGCGCCCCACAAGTAGATTCTTTAAAAAATGTTTAATTTGAATCATTTTAAAATACAGTCAAGTTCCACAGCACAAGCCAAATATACCAGCTATCTGACCGATACTAAATACTTCACTTGGACTCCGATCAACTGTCGTTTCCATCTTATATATGGACAGTTTCTCAAGATTGTGGTGTCGAATAATACAGAACAACCTAGCATTTTTATGCAGTTAAGTAATTTTGCCAACGATTGTATGAGCTATGTCTTATGTACATTTTTAGGTAATATATATAAAATTGCTTTGCATAATGCTTGGTATATACACACGCGGAAAGCGTACCGCTCCAGCCACGACCGAGTCAATACCCGACTGGTATTGTCCCCTCGGCCTCCTGCATCGTAGTGTAATTAAGGCCAAACTCTAAGAGTCAGTTAAAGAAAAAAATGATCCTTTAATTTTCTGGCTCGTCTCAATTCAGCTCTCTCTGAAATACGAGTAAAATAACCCTGCGTTCTTTGGTGATCTCGCTAATGAGAGAACCGGGTCAAAGCTCCAGAGACAATCTGAGGAGCAGGAGGGCCCGGCAGCTCTGGGTTCGTTTCCACAGCTCAGAGGAAAAGCAAAGAGAGTCCCTGAAAGAAAACCGGCAATAGAGCAAATAAACGGTGTAGGACAGACATTCGAAAATTTGATAAGGTTTCTTAAGAAGTCTGCGATGAGCTGTAACCCTCAATCAGGTGCCAGTTCAAGTCCTACAGAAAAGAGGGAAGAAAGCCTGACTACCCTGCAGGAAAGCTGGGGGGGATGCTAACCCTGACCGCCCCCGAGTAACAGGCCTCAGCAAGGGGGCACAGGGGGCGTAGCCAGGAGCCCGCCCGAGAGGCCGGCATCATTAGGAGCCGCGTCACCAAATGAAACAATGCGAAGTGGGCATTTGAAGTCACGGGAAGATCGGGCGTGCCGCACGCGAGCACGCACTGTGTTAAGCCAGGTGAGCCCAGGACCCGAGCTCTGGCTTCACCGGCCTGCTGTGGGGACGAGCGGCCTCGTGAGCAGCAAGCCGCACGTGGCCAAGTTCAGTGCGCGCGGTTTGCGGCGAGTCTGCTCTGGAGATGCGCGAAAGACGGGCGCAGAGCCGAATCCCACGCTCAGTGAAGAACACTGCTAAACATCAGATGCTTGTAGGTGGGGATCTCTCCAGAAAACGCAATACATGGAATAAAATATATTTCATCGGTGGTGAAATAAGAACAGTAGGTAGTCTCGCAAGTTCTATGCAGTAAGTTTCAGCTGCTTTTAGAGAAAACAGCAATCGTACGTTTACACACTTACCTCAATCCCTATTTCAAATCCTCCACCAAGCCCAGCTATCCCAATGGCTGAAGGTGCAGACCATTCTAATAAAAACAAAGAAACAAACGTTACTCTAACATTAAAACCCCTTGGCACACAAATATGGGAAGGAAAAATGCTACAGTGAGAACGAATAGTGTTTCTTTTAAAAATAATGAGACTTTGGCATTTCCCCCGGTGTTTTTAATTTTCTTTAATAAGCATATGTATATATATCTATTTTTTTATGGTTAAAAGTATTTTATTGACCATAATATCAATTCACAGCAACATTTCACAGAGCTAGTCTACAAATAAAGGAATGAATCCCCATGCAAGAAAGGTCCAACAATACTGTTAAATCATGGTACAAGTCCATAGTTTGGTTTAAAGCTTTTATAAGAGCTTTAATCTACTACATTCACCCTTTTCATAGTCATACTACTGAATAAATTTGATTCGAGTTGAGTTTACTTTGACTGAGAGACGCTAAGTACAGAATTAGAATAATGTATTTCTGTGGGTGGATTTTTCAGAGAATACAGTCTAGCATTCCGTTTCGAGGTTTCACATAAAAGGTACCCTACCCCAGTCCTCCAGCATCTAGTAACAAATCATGGGTGAAGTTTAAAGAATCATAATTTCCTGAAATATGAAGCAGCTTTTTAAAATTTCTTCACATCAGCTCTTTTGAAAGGATATAATTAAATAAAATGATTTGTTATTTCACCAACCGCTAGGTAAATTATTAGAGGTATATTTTTATGACGATTACCATAGACAAATTTGTGAATGAGATATTATCTATTTCATCAAAATTCAATGTGCAGAGTGTTGAAAAAATAACCTTAAGAAATGTAACATTACTAATCACGTTTCATAGCACTGAGATTCTAAATGCTTTTGTTCGACTAAGTAACGCCAATGAAAAATTAAGCAGGTTGAATGGAAATGAGAGTGTATTTAATGTAAAGAACTTTTGAGGTTACGGATAAGACAGACCTATGGTAAAGGGGGGATATAAGTATATTCAAAACGATTGTGAAACGTGGCTTTAGAGAATATAACTTACCTTCTAGAGTAATAAATCTTCATTATGTTAAGACTTGAATTCTATGAAAAGTACTAAATAATTGATCTGAGGTCTATCACTCTTTTCATATGTAACAAATTCAACCTTTTCTTCCTCAACAGCTTTTAAGGTTTTAAGGTTTGGTTTTATGATAGGCCAGTAGTTGGCTCCTTGGATCAAACACAAGCATCTCTTTGCAACATTTTGTACAATACATAGGCCATGATGAAAGTATTTACACCATGGAAATAAGCAAATACTACAAATAAGGGCTCCTTGTCTCCGGAGAGAGCTGACTGTCATATTTTTACCAGCATTTTATGTGGTTAATAGGTACAGTGAATACATAATCCATCACTGAAAGTAAACACAATAACTTTGTTATACTTAGCATATATAATTTTTAAGTTAAAAATGTTTGAAAGGTATTAGATATTGAGGCTCACAGACTCACAAATCCATGTCCCCTAATCTTTCTCTATAAACGTGCAAAATATATCAAACTATTGAATCCTCACATACTAAACACACATAGTATTTGATAATTTCGACTCTCAATATTTATATAATGCTTCACAAAATAATTCAGCTGTATAATTCTAGTTTTTAGTTAGAATTTTATCACAGATATATGAGAGCAAAAGGATTCAAAAAAAGTTTATTATAATCACTTCTAAGGGTAACACAATAATAAACTATTTCTATTATAAATCTCTGAGGGCAAAAACTGGTCTTTTTGTGCCTAGTAGAAGAACAAGAAATAGCCTATACATTCAAGATTATTAAGATTTTAACAAGATAAATTTCCTTACATTTGAAAACTAAGTACAATAATTTCACTTGAATTAGGGAAAAAACTTAATTTGATGGGAGGAGTGCGGGATAGTATAGATAAAGTACTTTCTGAAAATGCTTCTTAGCTTCCTAAACCTAATTTTGCGCTCTAGATAACAGGATATTGCTTGAATATATTCAGAACTAATCTATCCAGGCTTAGGGGAGTTTCGATTACAGAAATTAGTGTCATATAATCCCAAAGTTGTTTTCCCTTTGCTATGTTAAGAACCGTCCCTGTTGGAAGACCGCCCGTCTGGCCAGGAGCTGGGGGGCTTCCGTTTCACTCGGGCAATTACGCTCTGCAGCTGGAGCCGCCGGCGTTCAGGGAGGTGGGGGACAGAAGTGCAGGCGGGAAGGCCCACCGGAGGTTCTGAGAGACCCCGGAGGCGGTCAGGCCTCTCCCTCTGCAGACGGCCTCCCTGTCCAGCCCTGGGGGAAGCGGCTCACAGACACTGGAGGGCCCCTGAGTGGGCCTGCACTTTGTGTGGTTGTACTGCTGGAGGGCTGCTCAGGAAAGGGTGCGCAGAGCTTGCGAAGAAGAGAACTCTGTTGTTTTCATTTCATAGGCAAGGACTGAGCCACGAAATGCTGGGCCGCAGCTTCAGGGAGAGACTCTAACTTACTGTGGGGACGCATCACAGGACACAAGGGACCTGACCACCGAGGTTCAGTGGCCACGGGCCCCACAAACACCCAGATGTATCTACCGTCATTGTCTTATGCTCTCCTCCAGAGTAAAATCAAATTATCTACACTAAAAAACATCTATTAAGAGAGAAATATGTTCAATTATATGAGTGAACTGAGAATGTTAAATTGGTATAAAAAGCATTTTAGTTGGTTATGACACATGTACATACATTTTAAGTGTTACTATAAATGTGGGTTAAATATTGGGAATTAAGGGAAATATATTTTGATTTCATCTCTGAAAAACCAAGTATTAGATTTCACCCCAGCAAGTAAAACCGGATTGTATTGTCTTGATGTGCTTCCACCTTGGGTATAGGCTTTTAAACAAAAATTTCAGTTTTTATGGTTTCCTACAGGGACAGTCGAAAGATTAATGATGGCTCTGATTTTCCTATCAACTTCCATATAACAAAAGAAAAGTCGTACCACGAAGCTGAAAAATAAGATTCATATTTAACATCAGAAATGCAGATATTGTCATTCAATATTTGCTCCATGGAAGAATTACAAAATGTATATAAGACAAAGCCAGATCTACGCCTGCAAGTCTTGTCTAGTATTTAAGGAGGAGGAGAGGAACGGGAAGCCCCCCTGTCCTTGTCAGTGGGCCATCCGGAGTGCACTCTCCAGGATGGCAACGTTAGGGGCCCAAGGAAACCTAACCTGCTCCCTGCCAAGTGTGTCCAAAATGAAAATAATCAACTTACTTCCGTCCGGAAGACGAGCCAGCACGACCCCACTGCCTCCTCTAGCAGTTACTAGAAATCCAGCTTTTATCACAGACAAAATCGCAAGGCCCTTGGCTTTAGCGATGACGTGGGCTGCAAAATGAAAGACAATGGGCAGGTGAGCATCTGCAGTGGACTTGCCTCAACGGACGAGCGTTCAGCGGATGGACACACAGAAGCTCTGCCGGGCAGGGTCCCAGGGTCCCCAGGACGCGTCTCAACAGCCCCCGTGGGCCAAGCGACACTTGCCGACGACGCACGGACCTAACCTCCCTACCGCCCCATCCTTCTTTGTGCTGTATTTCCAACGCCCACAGAGCACACCAAGCTCAAAAATTCCCACAACTCTACAATAAATGAGATGTGGATGAGATTTTTTTTAATTGACATCTACTAGCAGGCCAAATACTTTGGAAATTTCAATTAATTGAGAATATAACTGGTAAAAAACAAGTTACTGTTTTCAAAGGAATTACGATCCATACAGAACTCAGTATGAAGGCGAAAGCCGACAAAGCCTGGTGTCCGGCAGACGGTAGAACTTTGGTCTTAAAGCTGTACAGTTGGTTCATCTTTTACCAATATGAAAATTAGATTCAAACACAGAAAAACCATGTGATTTTGCCACTTTAAAAGATTTTTAACTTTACAAAATGATCCATTCAAGTATTCAAATAACACATAACTCCTAGTATACGGAGAATGTAATTTAATTTATACAATACTGGTTTATTCATATTTCAGGGAAGGTCACTACACAAAATGAGTTATTAATATATGTACCCCTCAAACACTGCACCTCCCTTTTAACAAGGGAAGCCCGAACACTGGAAGTCCCTCTGGGTCCCCAACATCACTTTTAAGACCCTTTGATTTATTGTCTTTAGCCAACTATTCCATCAAGAAAGTCAAATACACGGAAATGCTTTTGAGGAGTCCCCAGAAAAACACTAAATTTCTAATCTAATTATGCACGCCACTTCAAAATTGAAATTAATAGTAGAGCCTCCGAGGTAACTCGTCCAGGAGCAGGAGGGTTAGCACGCAGAGGTGTGCGGAGTCACTCGCGGTGGAGATCACGGAGATCGAGGCTGGCCTCCTGGACTGCAGCCCATCAAGCGTGCCTTCCTTTTGTATTCTGAACGGCTCGAGTACATTGTGATGCGTACATTGTGATGCGCTCGGAAGCCATACTGCACACCGCATGGGGTTATTTTTACAACCCCATTTCGGCAGAACGTCTCCCTCTACTCCCTACACTCCACTCTCAACCCGCGGACGGTCAGGATTGCCTCTATATCAACAGGACAAAAGTAGATGAACATATTTTCAGTGGCAGGTTTGTTTTTATAGATTTTCCACCCAAATTCAGGGACACTAAAATATCAATAATGCCTAAACAATTTGCGAATTAGCTTTTCATTTATAATATAGAGGCACCGACTACAGATTCCCTGATGGAATTTTACTGCACAAAATCCATGAGAAATAATCCATACTCAGATGTTTCTATGTCAGGAAATACGATTTATCCATAAATTGGGCTAGCAGGCTGTGTTTGCTGATGCTGATATCCATCAAGAAATGTCTTCTATCTCCTGCTTGAGAATATTGCTACTGAAAATTCAGTTCTTCTCGTTGAATTTTCTTCAAGCCCTAAAGCAGTACTTATCTAACTGGTATGTGCATACAGATCGCTGGAGATCTTGGGAAAAAATGCAGATTGTGACTCCTTAGGCCTCAGTAGAGCCTTGAGGTCCTGCATTTCTTTCTTTTTTTTTTTCCAATTACTTTTATTTTTTCAGTGTTCCAATTCATTCATTGTTCATGCACCACACCCAGTGCTCCATGCAATACGTGCCCTCCTCAATAAAGAACTCAAACTCAACACTCAAAAACCAGATAATCACGTCAAAAAATGGGCAGAAGACATGAACAGACACTTCTCCAAAGAGGTCCTGCATTTCCAACAACCCCCCAGGTAATGCCCAGCTGTTCGTCCAGCCTGCACGTGGAGTAGCAAGGCTCCTCAGAGCGCGGTCGGTCGGTAAGGCGGGAGTAGTGGCCGGACCAAAATAATAATAAATATTGTTATTATTATAAGAACAAATTAAACTTTTTTAACATTTAAAGTTCTGCTAAACAACTTTAAAAAATCTGGCTTAAGAAATTAAACTAGAAAAAGAAAAAGAAAGAAAGAAAGAAAGAAAGAAAGAAAGAAAGAAAGAAAGAAAGAAAAAAGAAAGAAAGAAAGAAATTAAACTAGTTAAAAAAAAAGAAGTTAAATTAGTTTTGTAATACAGGATCAGTTTCCCAGGCCCAGGATTAATTGAGAGGGAAAGTAGCCTGCAGCAGTCCCCAAGCGAGTTTGCATATGAATCTTTGCCTCATGGCAAAGAGGAGAACTTGAACGACCTGTAGAAATAACTGGGAGCACTGGTTCCCAAAAGCCCATCTCTAGACTCAGGCCTTCTATGGTCCACCTTGTGGAATCCAGAATCCAGTCCTGGCCACTCTGCTCCCAGGGTCTGATTAAGCAGGTTTGGGAGGGGGGAGTTTAGGCACTGTTATTTTAATGATCCAAAGAATATCATGCACAGCGGGGTTAGGATTTATTGATTAATGTCTTCAACCACTACGAAATGTAAATATCTCAAAAAAAGAAAACCCCAAATTAAAATTGGTTTATGAGATTTGCTAGTGGTTTTGCAAGATAAGCTTGTAAAGGCCTCAGAAACTGAGGACAATGACAGGTGAGTTTGGGGAAAGCCAAAGCGGGCACGACAGAAGGGGACGCAGGAAAGGAAGCCTCCGTAAAGGTAGAGGACAGAGGGAGGGTGGGGGCCCCCCCGGGAGACCAGCTGGCAGATCAGCCAGGAGGAGAACCGTGCTCTGAGGGCTTGCTGTTCTTAGGGGGCTCTGTGCCTGAGGTCTAGGAGTGCGCCAAGTAACTTAGACAACAAAACAAACTTAGAAACGAGAGGTACATATTTTATTTACCAGGAATGATCTTATCAGGTCCGTTTCTGGAAGTTATTTCCGTGAATTCTCTTAGAATTTTAGCAGCCTTTTTTGCTTCCGATTTCAAATTGGAAGGTATAGGATTATTCACTGAAAGATTAAAAAAGGAGATTTTAATGAAAAAATCTAGTAAACAGGAGTTAGAAATTTATTATGATTTCATTTTTCTCACGCACAATTGAGCATTAACCAATTCTATCCTTCTAGACAAAAGAAATGAACTGGAAACCCTCAAATTATTATCTCTTCTCTATTTTCCTGATAAATTAAATTCATTCTGAGATTGGGAAATCCTAAACAAAATCCCAGAAATTATAAAATCCTCGGATTCTAAAAGATCTTAAACAAAATCTGTTCTAATCTCCCAATTACGTATCTGCTCTCTGTAATTCTTAACTCACCTCAATACTAATTAAAAGACATTACAATTTAAAGAATTAACAAAAGATGTAACTTACAACTGGGTATAATAAAAAATATAAAATTTACTCTATCTGGATATTTTGGTCAAAATATTGAACTATCTGCATGCATTATCCTTATTCGTAAGATTCGTCGAGACTCAGGAAGTGGGCGATGACTCCTGTGTTTGCAGAGCACTCCGCCTCCCAGGCTCGCCTGGGTGCTGCTCCAGTCCTACAAGCCCAATCCGTGCCGCAGACGCACAGATAACCCTCCCAGACCTGAAGTCTGTGCGGACGGATCGCCCCTTTCTCCCGGGAAAAGGGACCCGAAGAGCCAAAGGGTCAAGACTTCAGTGTCAAGTCCGTGGTTCAGGCCATCAAATGTATTTTTTAGTTCGAAGATGACGTTTTCAGCTCGGAAAGTTCCGTTTGTTTTGGTTCTTTCCATTTCTGTCCTCAATAGATTTAGGTTGTCCTTTAACTACTTGAGCGTATTTTATTTTTTTTTTAAGATTTTATTTATTTATTTGACAGAGGGAGAGAGATTACAAGTAGGCAGAGAGGCAGGCAGAGAGAGAGGGGGAAGCAGGCTCCCCGCTGAGCAGAGAGCCCGACGCGGGGCTCGATCCCAGGACCCTGAGATCATGACCTGAGCCGAAGGCAGAGGCTTTAACCCGCTGAGCCACCCAGGCGCCCCGATTGTATTTTAAAAGGTGTTTTTTTATCCTTGTCTGATAACTGCATCATCGCCGGCCTTTCGGGGTCTGCGTTGGACAGATTTCCCCCCTAGCTCCGGTCCCATTTTCCCGTTTGGAGCCATTTCCGGCAGCACGGGATGGCTGCGGGCTAGGGGGAGCTCGCCGCCCCGCGTCCAGACCCGTCTTCCTGCGGGCGGATGGCGGGGCAGCAGGGGTCCCTCCCTCGTCGGCTCGGTGTCCCCGCGGACAAGTGCCGTGTCGCGGGCAGGGGGCGGGAGCCCCACGACCCCGGAGGGACCCCCGGCCGCGCCCGGCTCTCTCCCCCGTCGGGGGTGGGAGCTGCTTCCCGGGCGGGGGGTCCTTGCTCCGCGGGGGCACATCGGGGTCGGCCCTCGGCCGGGGTCTGCGGGGTCGCGGGGTCGCGGGGTCGCGGGGTCGCGGGGTCGCGGGCAGGGCTCTCTCACCGGCTCCCCCACAGCCTGTCTGTCTGGGGCCGACTTCCCGGCCCTGGAGGGCGCCTGGGGCAGGAAGCGGGCCGCCTCGGGGTTCGCCCCACGTGTCCCTCCTCCCCGGGGTCCTGGACACTCACCGGGGCTACAGGTGACAGCAGGCACTGCTACATTTTGCCCGGCGTCTAGGGGTTTGCAGGACGCGGCCGTAAGTTTGTCATGAACCCCTCGGTGTGCTTTTATTTGTTGGGTAATGTTAAATATCTTTCCATTCCTGTCAAATCTCTTACATTGTCCTCTGAGCGGGGTACTTCTCTGTTCCTTATTCATTTATAAAGTAAGAGAATTAATCTTTTTCTAGAATATAAGTCACAAGGATTGACTTGCCGTTTCTCATTTGTCTTTCAAATTTTCTTACGATGGTTTTTCTTTCTTTTCTGTTTTTATTTTTTTTGACAGAAAGAGAGCGAGAGCGAGAGCAGGGGAGCAGGAGAGGGAGAAGCAGACTCCCCGCTGAGCAGGGAGCCTGACACGGGCTCGATCCCAGGACTGGATCCCAGGACCCCGAGATCACCACCTGAGCGGAAGGCAGAGGCTTAACCCACTGAGCCACCCAGGCGCCCCCTTATGATGGTTTTTCTACTTTTGTCTTAATGAAATCAAGTTCATCTTCTAAGTTTTAAAAGTATCTCTAATTAAACGAGTTCTAATTCACAAGTTCATATGGAAAAACAAACAAGCAAGAAAATATAGGGAAAAAGTATGTAAAAGAAGAAGAATGAGGGCGACAAGCTCTGCCGGAAGCTGCAGCACATTGTAAAGCCTCCGTAATGTATAGTAGAGGCAAATACAGGCGGAAAACCCAGTTTTACAAAATAGAACATTCAGAAATTGACTCAAATATATAAAATAATTTAGTATACAATAAAGATAGCACCTTAAACCATTGTAGAAAAGCTGTAATACACAATGAATAGTGATCTTTTGGGGGGACAATTCATCCACCCCTTCATGTAACATAGGGATACAAACTCCAAATTCATTAATGATTTGAAATGCCAAAAATCAAACCATGAAAGAACCAGAAGTTACGTGAGAATTACTTTTCAAATTCATAGTGCAAAAGGCCCAAGTATGGCAAAAAAGTCTATATTTTTAAATGATCAGAAATTATGGTATAAGCATACTATAAACAAAAAGGAAAAAGTATATATATGCAAATATTGAGGAAAAAAGCCACCCCACTATAAATATCCGCCATTACTACTGTCCGCATTTTACCGTATGCTTTAATTGATCCCTGTTGCTAAATATGTAGATTATTTCCATTTTCAGCTTTTATAGATCCCACTGTTGGCTGGCGATTATCTTTGGATAGAGTCCTAAGAGTCGGAATTGATGAATCAAAGAGACTCAAAATTCGTTAGCTTTTTATTACATTACCAAATTGTCTCCCAAAAATACTACCCAAGTTTAACTGACTGAGCCACCCAGGCACCCCAAAATACTACCCACATTTAGAACCACTGGGTATTACCATAAAAAATTCCACTGTTATGGGTGACACTGGGAAAGGCAAAGTCTGTACATCAGAAAATCAGGGTGACAAATTTTATTTGAATTTATCTGAATACTAATGAATTTTTCTTTTGTTTGATTATATTTCCTGTTTTGCATATTTTCTATTCACATTCTTTGACTTTTTCTGGTGCCATACTCCCTTTGCCTATAATTTTAATCATGTTGCAAGTCTATGTCTCAACTTGCTTTTTAAAAAAAATTATAGTTTTCGGCATTTGCTTTTATTTATATGACAACATTTCTCTGGGTTTTCTACTGTTTTCATCTTTCTATTACTGTGACTAAAGGCCTTGATTAATAACAAAAACAAAAACAAAACTAATGTAGCCATTATTCTACATTCTCTTCCTGAGCTTATATTTTACATTAAATATTTGGTCCATCTCAAACTTATATTGGTATAGGATATGAAAAACCTAATATTTTACACACACAACACAATTTATTAAATAATCCACAGCACTTAATTAAAAATGTCACCTTCATGACAAAAGCAAGGAAAATATATTTATTTTTTTGTTGTTTGTTTTTAAACATTTTATTTATTTATTTGACAGAGAGAGGTCACAAGTAGGCAGAGAGGCAGGCAGAGAGAGAGGGGGAAGCAGGCTCCCCGCTGAGCAGAGAGCCCGATGCGGGGCTCGATCCCAGGACCCTGAGATCATGACCTGAGCCAAAGGCAGAGGCTTAACCCACTGAGCCACCCAGGCCCCCCAGGAAAATATATTTATATATGTACTCACATATCTAAAAATATATGACAGAGATGATATGGTAGTTTAAGATATTTTTCTGGAACAACTGGTCATTCAAATAAAACCAAAATAAATTTAGATTATAATATCGCACCATACACAAAAAAATTCAATAATTGATCGCCTTAATACTAAAGGCAAAGTTTAGTGCTTTTAGAATAAAAGTAATAGAAAATATCTGTATTGAGGCACCTGGGTGGCTCAGTGGGTTGAGGCCTCTGCCTTTGGCTCGGGTCATGGTCTCGGGGTCCTGGGATCGAGCCCCGCGTCAGGCTCTCTGCTCAGCAGGGAGCCTGCTTCCCTCCCTCTCTGCCTGCCTCTCTGCCTACTTGTGATCTCTCTCCTCTCTGTCAAATAAATAAATAAAATCTTTAAAAAAAAAATCTGTATTATCTGGGCAATGGAGGGATGCCCTAAACAACGCACAACAATTGCAGGAAACTACAGAGATATTCAGCTACATTAAGTCGAGAAAAAGTTGTCAAAAAAAAAAAGTTGTGTCAAAATACATTTGAAAATAAAATATAAGGGAGAGATTGGAAGATATTTGTCGTATGTATGACTAGCAGAGCTCTAGGGTTCGGAATGCATAGAGATCTTTAAAAATCAATAAAAATACAAGCAGCACAATGGAAAACTGGGCATAGTGTTCAATCAGCTGATTCACAAAAAAGGAAAACTCTGTGGCTGGTAACCACCTGAAAAGTTGGCCGTGCCCAGTAAGGCCGTAATGAATCACCATTTGTCATCTCTTGAGTTGACAGGCGTGTGCGGGTTGTGATAGAAAGAGGAGTCTCCGGGAACCTGGGGGGCTCAGTTGGCTGAGCGACTGCCTTCAGCTCCGGTCATGATCCTGGTATCCTGGGATCGAGTCCCGCATCGGGCTCCCCACTCAGTAGGGAGTCTGCTTCTCCCTCTGACCCTCACCCCTCTCATGTTCTCTCTCCCTCTCCCTCTCTCATTCTCTCTCAAATAAATAACATCTTTAAAAAAAAAAAGAAAGAAAGGGTAGTCTCGCGTCCTAGTAGAAGTCACTGGAGGGCCCTCAGGAGGACAGGCAGACATGAGCAGTTCCTACAACCCGCCTGTTTCACTCCCAGGTGAAAGCACAGGTCAAGGTCCACAGGTGTGCTCACTGAATGCTGGCCCCCAAATCTGTGTCCACCTGGACCCTAAGAAGGGGACCTTATCTGGAAAAAGGGTCTTTGCAGATGTAATTAAGGGTTCCAAGGTGAGATCACCCTAGGCTCCCTGGGTGGGTGGGCCCCATACCCAACGAGGAATTTCCCTGTAAGAGACACAGAGGAGGGAAGACAGCGTGGCCACAGGCCGAGGAGCACCTACGACCCTGCAAGCCCGAGAGCTGAGGGGAAGGGTCCCCCGCGAGCTTAGGAGGGGGCGTGGCCCTGCGCACCCCTGAAGCAAGTCTCCTTCTGAGGCGGCGGCGGGTTTGCTGTGCCGGAACCCAGCACAACCTGTGCACAATGGTCGCTGAGGCAGGGTTCCTAAGAGCAAACGAAGCAGAACACATAAAAATACACACATTCAAAGAAGGAAACAAATCTCCCTCAAGAAGAGGCTGAATAAATATGGTCTGGTAGAGCACTAAAACCGTATTCTCTACAGAACTTCAAACAAACTAGAAGACACGCATCAACGTGGGAAAATGGGAATAACAGAGAAAGGAAAAACAAGTCGCATAAAGATATATGGAGTATCGTACATTCACGTCAATGTTTTAAGGCATGAACAAAAATAAGTATATATATTTTTATATAAAACATATATAAAATATAGAATTCATCTGTAACAAATTACATATATTTATGTGTAAAATTTATATAGAAAATATATATAATCAAAGTGTAATGATATTTGATTTGGGGGTGGGGTGGTCCTGGAAGGCTTCTGGGTGGGCTTACTTGAGGCTTGTACTTTTCTTCCTTAGGCTATGTAGTGGGCCGTGCATGTTAATTATGTTATCCTCAATAGTCCCTTGCGTGTCTGAAATATTATATAATAAAGATCGTTCAGCAGAAGCTGAAGATTATGTAATTAAATATTTAATATAGTAGTGGCACCTTATGACCCCTGCTGTAAAAATTTATATTGTGGATAATGACCCCATAAGTTGTCTATCATTTCAAATCTGACCTCTCAGGGCCAGCAACACTTGTTGCATGAAGAGGCATGGAAAAGTAAAAACTGCATGCTTACCGTTTACACATTCCTGTGCACACACAGCCTCCCCCCCCCCCAACCCCGCACACATACACACGAATAGGCACAAACACAATTCTAAGGGCAGGGATTTGGTGAGAGGCAGCACACTAAATACTTATTTGTTATGGTATGCATTTGGATAACACAGATAGTTCTGGAATTTGAATTTTTAGTAGCTAATATAGAGTTACTTCTCATCTTCTCAGTCATGTACTTATTTAGAAATGAAACTCTCCCATCTTGATGATGGTATTGAGATACTGAAAGCTGATAGTCTTTTGGGACTGCTCCTTTTACTGCCAATGGTTTCTTTTAAGCACAGAGATAAACACAAAAATTTTCAAAAGCTCATAATTTTTGTATAGGGAAGCAATCTTCGAGACAGCCATTCAAAATTACGTCAATTTACTAGTAACCTTTAAATTTGTCCTATTATTAATGCTTTGATTATACAGTTTGGATTTAGAGGATCTCAGAAAAAATACAAACTAGAAAAATTCCAATTTCCATAGTTATAAAGACATTTGGGCCTTTAAGGTACATTTTATGGAGGTAGTTTTTAGCCATGAGTCCAGGTGACACACTAATGACATACGATTGTTTTTGGTATTCCCCATGGTCTAGAAAATACATATATGGTAAGGGGCGTTTCCAGTTTTCCACATTGCCAGTACAGGATGGGTACGACTGATAGATGTTAAAAGCCACCATCGGTGAGTACGTACTGAGACAGCAGTGGCTTTGTTGCCATTTCGGCGGCTGAGGAGGAGAGGGGGTGTGAGTCGGCAAATGGGAGCATAACGGGAAAACTACCACAAATCCGTCTGTCCCTAAGGTACACGCGTTGACTGTAATTTGCATTATAACCAGATGAGGTATCGGAGATCTTCATTTCTGCTGCCACCTGAGATGAGGCAGCACAGCTTACCTTTCCCGGGATGGATGAATGGCACCCAGACGCTTTGCCTTACAGGCCATGTGGCTGGGACGGCTCGCTGCCCGCCCACACGGGTGCTTGTGTCCCAGCGCGGCACTGACCCCAGGGGGCAGCTGCCCAGGCTTCTCCACCCTCCCTCTCCTGTCGCTGTCGCAGCCGCAAGAAGGATGGACAGAATACCCCGGGATCAGCCCCGGGGAGAGAGCCCCCACGACCCAACGCTGACACCGGACTATATTCTATGAAGGAGGTAACTCCTACTGGGTGAAGTGACTGAGGTTTGGAGGCCTTTTACTGCAGCTACTATTACCCTAATTATCACATTTCAAAAATTACTTCTCATCTCTGAAGAAGAAAGATGGCGCGGAAGTACCTGCAATTTTCATTTTCTGGCTTAAGACAAGCCTTGACTTGTTTTATATACATTCTAATCACTTAATTAGTTTGGAGAGGTGGAAACATGGGTACAAACACCAAATATGACCATACTATGTAATCGAAGAGATAATATGGTCGTATCTCTTTGATTACATAGTATTCCTAATATGCTATTTGCAAGTCCTTCTAAGAAAAGCAAAGCAGCGGCTTTGCCTTTCTATTAAATGTTAAAACATTTAAAAAGATGTACCTTCTCTATACCAATGACACTTATTAGTGGGCCCCTAAAAGCGACTCAGTGTTCTAGGGCCTCCCCCGTGCTGTCCTTGGGGTGCCCGAGCTCTGCCGCTTCTGGTCACGGGGAATCACCCCTGCCCTCCAGAGCAGGTGCTCAGCCTGGGTCCAGATGGGAGGTAGGATGGGAACAGCAGGTTGGGAGGGTAGCCTGCTGTGACAATGACTTGCTCTGGACGGCATCCAGGGCTGAGAGCCCTCAGTGCACACTCCTCGGAGAGGATGGCCATGTTCCCCCGGGCCGGACCCGCTCAGGGGCTGGTGGGCCGCCCTCTGGGGCGCAGGCGGTCAGCGGCCGGTGGCGTGGGCCTGTGGTCGGAGTCTGGGTGCTGGCGGGAGCTGTGCTGCCCTGGTTTCCGAGTACAGGGGCCTGTCCTGGGCCTGGGGCTAGGTGGGGTCCACCGGCGTCCTCTCGCCACACGGCTGACCCCCGCCTGTCCCTCTGGCAATGTTCCTCCCCCGGCCACTACTGGGGAAGCTCATCACTGTGCCTGCCTGAAAGGAGTCATACTCTAAGGGGCACTGTTGCTGGTCCCAGAGCCCACACTGAAGGGCCCCCTGGGAGGCGACGGGCAGTAAATGGATAAGGGACCCCCCAGGGGCTGGCCGACGGTGGCCCTGGGCCAAGCCCAGCCACCACCTAGTCACCTATGGCCTGGGAGGTAAGAACAGTTTGTACATTTTTAATGGCTGAACAAATTAAATCAAAAGAATAATGACATTTTCTGTGAAAACACATTTTCAAAGATGTAACCAGTAAGGTCACATCAGAGACCAGCACTGATAGCTGAACATGTGTGATTTATTTTGATGATAAGGAACGCTAACTTTGAACCTCAAGTAGCAAAATGTTCTCCCATATAATCACATTTGTCTCATCACAAGACTTGTATTACCAAAAAAAAAAAAAGTTCTCAATTATTATACTTCAGTTTTTATCGACTAAAAAACCCGTCGTCATTGTCTCCTGTGTTGCTGTGGAAGCGTCTACATATACCCTCGGGTTTTGTTGCTCGGCCTGCAAACCCTGATGTGGGCACCACCTGGCCCTTTAAGGAAAAACAGGCCAACCTCCGACCTCTCGAAACACAACTCCTTCCAGACCAGTTCAAAATGCTGCTTCTCGGTGAGGCCATTCGGCACTGCCCTTCGGCCCCGAGCTCAGGGGCACGCCGTCGGAGCAGGAATACAGGCGGGGCAGCAGGGCAGCCTTCCGTGTCCTGCTGCCTCAGGGACTGTCCCTTCCCGGGGCACGGAGCCTCTCCACGGGGGCTCCCGCCAACCAATGAGCTGAGGAGCCCAGGAACAAACCTGCCCCCGGGTCTGGTTTCTGGATTCTCACAAGGACCCGGCAGCCACCAAGGCTGCTGGCACTGCCTCGATCCACCCGCGGGAAGGGGTCAAGAGGCAGAGGCCAGTCCTCCCCCTCGGTTTCCTGCCAGGGTCCTCTTGTCTCCGGACCCCGCTCTTTTCCTCCTCCCCCCCACCACCGCCTAGGCCAAAATTGAGCAGTTCTCGTGGTGTCTATTCAAAGCCTCCTGCCCAGTTTCTCTGTTCCTAGTCTTGAACCCCTATGCTCATTTCTCCATAGAAACGTTCCGTGTAAGTAAGAGCTACTTGGAGCTCCCTCCAAGTCTCCCCGTCATAGTTAGTCTGCACCACAGCCTATGTCCCTCCTCTGTCTGTCTGTCAGCCATCCAGATCTGTCCGCACCTACAGCTGTTGCATCTGTCAATCAGTGATACCTGTCTGTCTGTGTCTACGTACCTGTCTGTCCGCCCTACCATCCACCCACCCATCTTAGTCTTTCTTGCACATCTCCTTCACAAGGCAAGCGCCACGGGGGTAAGTACGCGGACTATTTATTTTATTACCTGTAACATCTCCAGCACACGCCATAATGACATACGGTAATACCCAATACATGTGTTAAGTGAATAAAGTATTTGTGTGGCTTTTGGGATTTAGAGGTCAAATCCCTGTGAGGACTAGACAGAGTTCATTTACAGACAAAATCCAATGGATTTAGAAAAAAATGTGCTGAAAAATAGAACATTTCTCTGGCTCTCAGATGCTATAATATTTTTTAGACCTTATAAGAGAGGAGGGCCAGAGAAAAGCAAGGGACAAGTTCATGTGCAGTGCCTCAAAGTAGTCCTTTCCAGGTCCTCTAAAGAAAGGGAGGATGAGAACAGGGAAGGAAATGCAAGGAGGTCTGATGGCCATGAGACCAGAGCTGCAGCCCTGTGCATGCCCAGGGCCAGCAGGGCTCACCCCACTGACAGGAGCTTGGTGTCAGCCCAGGAGGCACGGGAGGGCCAGCAGTCCTGCCTGCAGGAGGAAACCGCGCTGTCCTTCTCCCAGCCGGGACAGAGCCTTGTGCACGCGGCAAGGGGCAGCCCAGCAGCGTCTCCAGGATTAGTAGCACCTGAAGACTGAAAGCAAATCTGAGTGGGCAGTGCTAGCCCAGACCTGGCATCACCCTGAAACATGACTGCCTCCAGGGAGAAGGAAGAGAGACAAATCCGATAGAAAACCAGGGCTCATGATACATTTTCATATTTTCAGCACCTGAGTTTGAGATTTGAGGCTCACACCCACCCAACTGTCTTCTCTTCCTACTTCCTTTGTGTTCCCAACTTTTCCTTTTTGCACCACTAAACCACAACCCTGACGGGCCAGAAGCAGGACATTTACTGATCTGTGCCCTGCGGTGCCTCGTGCGTATGTCTAGATGCTCAAGACAACTTCCCGAATTGGATTAGCAAACTGTGGCAGAAACGTGTCCCTTCTCCTCCTGGATACCTCTGTCTTATTTCAGAACCAGTACAGTTCGCCTCTTTCATTGATGCCGCCCCTGGAATGGAACAGGTGACCCAAGTGTGCAAATCAGAACAATTTCCGATGTGGGGCCACGGCAGAGCTTCGAACCAAAGCTGACCCGTAGGCATCTCAGCAAGGCCTTGTGCGCAGCTGCTGGAACCCCTCTCTCCCAGGCACTTCCCTGTGGACTCGCTACGAGGTTTGGTCACCACAGCGGGAGAACCCGAGAGCACAGCCACGCAGAAGGGCGGCGGACCAGAGCTGCGGGGAGAATCAGGGCTCTGCATCCTGGACCCCAGGACTAGGCAACAGCTGCAGCCACAGCAGCTCGGGCTGCCCGCTCGGCCCAGCATGTTTTCCCTTTCTGCTAAAGCCAATCTGGATCAGATTTTCTGACATGTGCATCTAAAACTTAGTAAATAGTACATAAATCTTACCCCCGGAAGACTTTCTGCTGTGAACCCTATCAAGGAAGCAGAATAGAACCAGTCAAATAAGCAAATTCCACAGCTGAGAGCTGCTATCGCACACATCCTGCTGCGGGGAAAGGTCGCAGCCTTTTTTGTAGACACGGAAAGGGGGCTCTCGGACTTGGGTTCAGATCTCGCCTGCAGGGCCTGCGCACCACAGAGTGGGTCTCTAAGCCCCGTGCACTGGGGGTTCACCAGCCTCGTCACGGTCAGGATGCCTTCGTGTCCAGCTGAACTGTAAGAGACTCCAGATCATTTGTTTTCATAGCACAGATTTTATTAAATTTCTGATAAAATCATATTGCCTGGTCATAGTTACGTATAGTGAATTTCTCTGTTGGAGTCAACAAATAATAATAACAATTTAGATGTAACCCTTGGTTCCTGTCCTCAGCATCAAACCATGGCCCACCCACTTCGCTCCCGTGCCATAAGGGATATAGAGGGCACGGTCTGCTCAGAGGGTCGCCGTCATTCTCTCCCTGAGGTTATGAAGATACAGGTCATTACTAAATAGGTTTTTAAAATTTTAAATCATGCTCAGCATCTGAACATTCATGAAAGTCTTGAGTCTCCTGAATCCCAAGGCAAAGCAAATTCTCTAAGAATATTTGACTTTCCTCCTGAGAGCAAATGGCTGCCCAACCTCAAGCTAAGAAACTTAGCTTAAAATTTCTTTAAAAAGTGATTAAAACATCTGAAAATATCCATAATAAGACAATTTTATTTTAAATTGAGAGTTTCTAAAATACTGGGAAGAAAATTTTTACTTTGGAAACCTCAAAAGCTTGAAAGGGGCTTAAGCTGGGGAAATACTTTACATATTGATCATCGGCAATAAACTAGGGGCTGGGCCGCTGGGGCAAACTTGCCACCTGGGGAGAGACACCGACCACGGTGAAGCACCCTGCACCCCACTTCTCAAGGCCAGGGCTTCCCAAACTTCCCTTCATAGCAACAAGCATCCACAATAATATCTTCCTCAGTGGACGCTTGATTATGAGAGCGGTACCCACAGGAAAAATTCAGAAGTTCACAAATGGTTTTCCAAATGTCCATTAATTCGATATTGACCAAAATATTAAACCTTATAACTTAAATGAAATAAAGGTTAATTCACGGAATTGATAAAACCCTAACCAAAATCAAAGGAACTACAATGCTGCTAAGGAAATATACAGAATAAACAGATTAAATCTAAGTCAAAGTAAAGGAAACTTCATACATCTACGTAATTTTTTAGAACGCTTTGACACATTGCCCTTAGCTCAGAAGCCTTATTAGAACATTACCGTCCTGAACGCCACTACCTGACAACTATGGACACTGTTTTTTAAGTGGATTCTTATCTTTCCATGGCCTTGGTTAAACTACTTCCTTCGACTCAAGGGGACAGAACTTGTCAGTTCCAGAAATCAAAACCGGTCTCTCTGGTCGCATCAGCAGCCTTCCTAGCCCAAACTTTAACCCAAATTGGTCACTTGAACCCCAAACATTAGTGTATCCTGTGCTTCGTTTCTCCTCCCCCTGGCCCGAGGCTGCAGATGTGGGGCAGAGAGCAGGGAGTGGGGAGAGCTTCGCTTTCAGCATAAGCAGGCTCTTGATTTACACTCACTTTATCTTTTCTCAAACTGAAGAACGATCCTGGCTCACAACAGGACGACACAGGCCACTTTAGTCTGATCGCTTGGTGTAAAAAATGGACTCTTCTTTGGAGCGCCTGGGTGGCTCAGTGGGTTAAAGCCTCTGCTTTCAGCTCAGGTCATGATCTCAGGGGCCTGGGATCGAGCCCCGCATCGGGCTCTCTGCTCAGCAGGGAGCCTGCTTCCCCCTCTCTCTCTGCCTGCCTCTCTACCTACTTGTGATCTCTCTCTGTCAAATAAATAAATAAAATATTTTTAAAAAATGGACTCTTCCCAAAGAAAACAGAAAACTTGCTGTGCTTAGGTTTTAAATTGCATAGGATTATGTCTTATCCTGACACACTTGCAAACAAGGCAACAGGAGGACTTCTGCGACTAGCATCCAGCAACTCAACTACCAGATTTCCCTCAGACCCATACCAGCTTTCCTTCCGAAGCACCACACTCTACTTCTTAAGTGGAATAAAAGCATCAAATCACTCTTGATGAGCAAAGACTTGTTATTATTATTTTTTGATCTTACAAAAGATGAAGGTTAGTAATTTCTCACTTTACAGAAACTTTGTTTAAATAGAACATTAGCAAACCAAACATCCAATTCTCCTTAATTTAAACAAGATGAACAAGATGGCAGTTACAACTTATTTTGATTATTCTAACCGCCAACATCGGCATTTGCCAACACCTCAGCAGTCAGGCACTGCACCCGTGTTCAAGAGCAGGCCCACACAAGGAAGGAAAGGGCTCCTGGGAGACCTGGGATTTCTCTGGAGTGCACGTATACAGACCTTCTAACCTATCATTAATCGGGCATCTCCCACATCTCAATAAAAACATTCCTGAGAACAAGAATGCAGGAGAGACATGTTCTGCAAGCGGCAGAAAACCTGAAACTCTTCTGTCCTACTGGTAGAACCTTCTGGGCCCATCGGATTCTGACTCCCCGGGTCAGGGGCCGTGTCTGTGTCATTCTTTCCCACTCGGCCCCGGCCGCGGCAGGGATAACATGGAAATGAAGTGAAGAGATACGTGTCTGGCCAGCAGGTACATCTCGTTTCCTTGCGGTCACGCCCCAGCTCCCAGCACTTTCATGACCTGTTTCCACAGGGAAAATCCACGGCAGCAACGAGATCCACAGCCGTGCTGCGCTCCCAGGGCCTGAGAGGCCGCCCGGCCCGCCTCTCTGCCCTCAGAGACCTCTTGACCCCAGGGGCTCCCCGAGCGGCCCGCCGGTCCCAGCGAGGGCCTGGCACATTTCGGGGGGACCCCAGCGCGCCCCTGCCCGGCTTCCTGCGCCCGGAGTCAAAGCGCACAGCACAGCCGCGTCCCCGCGACGCAGCTCCGGACTGTCATTTGTTGAAACAAATCGGAACGGAGAAGACCGTAACTAGTACGTGGCTTTTCAAACCTCAGTCACAAATAACATAAAATAAATTACAATTGTTGAAATTAAAAGTTAGCAAGAGCTTTTCCGGGAACGGAAACGACCGTGGCTCCTGTCGGACACTTTGGGGGGACGACCTGTTGGCAGACGCGCAGCAGCAAATCCCAAACACACCGTGGGCTCCTGCCCTCCGCCGCCAGCCACAGCCTCTCCGGCCAGACAGGGGAGGGGGCGAGGCGGCCCCAGCGGCGTCGCCCACACCTGTACTCACTCGTGACCCCGAGCCCGGTCGTCTCCGGCGCCCCTGGAGCTGCGCACCAGCACCCGGGAACAGGAAGGGCGCTCCCCGCCGGGCCCCGCCTCCCGGGCAGGGCCGGCCCCCGCGGGGCGCACACCTGACACAGGTGAGGGAGCACCAAGCACCTGCTTTACACGTCTTCTCCGGGCACAAACCACGCAGCGCTCGGGGCGGCAGCTAGGGGAGGCCTGCTCGCGACCTCGTCGGTGCCACGGCGGCTTCGGAAGCACCCCGTCTCAGAGTCGGGGCGGCCGCGGCCGACCGGCCCTGTCCCAGAACCGACGGTTGTGGGCGGAGGGCGACGCAGGGCTCTCGGGGTCCACGGAGGTGCCCCTGGTCCCGTGCGCACTCCGCTCGCCCCTGGATCGCGGCCGCGCGGCCCGGGGCCGGGGGGACGTTCACCTGAACCCCCGCAGAGAGCCCAGCCCCTCGGGTAGGGCTCGGGAGTCCCGCGCACCCCCGCCACGTGCTCCGGGCGCCTCCCCCGCCCGCAGGTGACCTGAGTCCCACCCGAACTGGGCCCGCCCCGTTCCAGGTGCCTCACGGCCCCGCCCCCACTCCGACCCTCTCCTCGAAGCCCCTCCCTCTCCCCAGGGCCCCTCCTCCCACTCCTGACCCTTTGCCCCACCCCTACGCCGCCCCTCCCCCGTGGCGCCCCTTCGGCCCTCTGGAGGACCGCGGTCCGCCAGCTTCAGTACTGCGCAGGCGCAAGGCCCGGACTCTCGCCCCAGGGAGGCGCTGAGGCCGTAGTGCGCAGGCGCGCGGGGCGGGACGCTCGAGGTGCGCATGCGTCGCGCAGGAAACGCTCCAACGCGTTCAGTGGGCGCCTCGGTGTGCGCGCGGGAAGATGGCTGAGCAGGTGCCGAAGTCTGTGCTGTTCGTGTGTCTGGGTGAGACAGCGCTGATCGAGCCCCACTCTGGCTTTCCCAAACGGTGGGGGTGGGTCTCCTGTGTTTTGGGCTGCGCCGTTGCGCCAAGAACGGTGATCGGGAGGAAGCCTGGGACTGGGAAACCGGAGGGGTGGGATGGAGCGCCCCGGGCTCTTCCTCCGCACCGCCCACCTGCCGGCCTGCTCTCCAAGCTGGGCTAGCCAGCCCAGCCCACTGTCCAAGTGAGGTTCTCTCTTCCCAGCCCGTTCTGCAGGCGGGGTTTCCTCTTATCCTGTTCGGTCCGACCCCAGCTGGGTACCCTCTCACCTGCGTAGTACTGTCCAAGCCGGATTACCTGTCACCTCAGCCTGCTCACTTTAGCCGTCCTCACCTGCAGCACCGACCTTGCAAGTCAGGGTCCTTCGCATTGCACCCGCCTAGCATCCCTGTTTCTCCTTCATCGAGTAGACCCAAGGCTGCTGGACTGATACACTCTCTTAGGGACCTCCCGATGCCCCAGACCCATTACAACCCTGGTTTGCTAGCTCATTTTCTTGATCCCTGCTTACAAATGGATGTAAGCTAAAGGCAGATGGAGTGCAAGGATTCTGGATTTCTTGGCTGTAAAGCCGAACCAGGGAGACCCAATTCCCCAGGTGTCTATGTAACCAGATTCATATGCCAGTGTTCCAAATTAGAATTCACTTTCCCTTTAGTTGTCGGGATTCTTCCTTTGGAATAGCACCACAGGGTTGTATTTCTCAGTGTTTGTACCCTATTTCCTTAACCTCCAAGAGAGGAAGGCCTAAGTCATCGATAGTCCGGTTACTTAATATTTTCTGATGAGTCTGCATTTCCTATGGACTAAAGTTTCCCTTCCTTTCTGTGCTGCCCCCTTCAAGAAGAGGACAGAAGTCTGCCCATCTGTTTCCACTTCATCTCCATTATCCTTTCCTACCTATACCCTGTGATTTGCTGTGTCCCAGCAGTTCCCGGGCTTAACGCACCTTTGTGTGGTTGTTTCTGGGCACCCATATTGCGTTTTCCCTGGAAAGACTTTCTGTAAGGTTAGATCCAGGTATTCTCTTCTTTGCTTTTCCTAGATCCTGAGTGGGGGTAGTTTACCTATAATCCTTTGTAGACACCTTTCATTGTATGAATTTTATTATAATTACTTGATAGCCTCTTGGGATCACACCTAGATTTAGCCCTCTTGAGGGCAGTAACTGGCTTATTTTTCTGTATTTCTAGCTTTAAGACAGTATGTGACGATAACTAGGTATTTGCATAATTGAATTTTTGTGGGAGGAAAAAGAAAAAGGGCCACCTTGTTTCACTTTGGTAGTGGGCATGATTTGATTTTTAAGCTCTCCATTAAAGACTAACTTACGGGATCATCAAATTGACTAAAGGGCTGTTCAGTTCATGTTGGGGATCTAACAGGAGTTCATTGCCTTGTTTATTTTACTTAGTGTTGTCGATTATGCTGACATAATGCACCATGGTGGTTATTAACAGGGATGTGTACCATGTATATTTATCTTCCATACAATTTTTTTTTTTTTTTTTTTTTTTTTTAAGCAACTGCTGTATTACCGGGCACTCTTCTGAGTGCTAGGTATAGGATAGTGAGCAAAACAGACAGAAGTCCCTGCTTCTGCAGAGTTCACGTTCTGTCACCAACAACCAAGCACTTGGTTACTTACTGAGCTGGTGGTGTGTTAAGAACTGCAGAGCAGAGAAGGGGATGGGAGTGGATTGCACTTTTAAGTAGAGCAGTCAGGGATGGCCTTACCTACAAGGTGACGTTTGAGCAAAGACTTGAGAGTTGAGAAAGCAAGCCTTGGGTCTTTGGAAAAGTGTCCGGGGCTCAGACGAAAGTGGGTGAACAGTTTTGAAATGAGAGTGCTGATCCTGTTCATATTGGCAGGGAAACCACTGTGGCCTAGAGACCCAGTAGCCTTTTTCAGCCAGACTTTTTTCTGTACCTGAACTCAAGGATAATTTGAGTGACTGTTTTCTCAATGCCACCACAAATACGTAACTAGAACTATTCTGGATGCACAGGGAAGCTAATTCCTTACATAAAAATGAGCACTCTGGGGCAGGCGTCTGTGAACTCCTTATGTAAAGAACTAGAAAGTAAATATTTGGTGCTTTGCAGAAGCAGACCTAGACAATACATAAACAATAACTCTTGACTGTGTCCCAGTATAACTTCATTTATGGACACTGCAGTTTGAATTCCATGTGATTTTCTCATGTCACAAGATATTATTCTACTTTTGAGTTTTTTCAGCTGTTTAAAAAAGTAAGAATTATTTTTGCTTCTGTGGGCTGTACACAAAGGTGGTGAGCAATGGATCATAGTTTTCGGATGCTGCTTTAGGGCATGTAGAGGATATGTCTGGTGAGGCCATGTGAGGATTTGGGCTTACTCTGAAGGAGATAAACCACTGGAGGATGAAGCCATTGAGCAGAGGTGGGGCATTTAGAAAGAAGCATTCAGCTGCTACGTTGAGATTAGACTGGGCTGGGGCGAGGCCAGGGGTGCAGAGGGGCATGTGCTGGGTCAGAGAGCGGATCACTGGTGGGAGTGCCGAGTGGTCACATTCTGGGCAGGTTTGAGGAGTCGATGGATGCTGTTTCGCACGATACCCTATATATACATAGAGCAGTAAGAATGGTATATTTTCAAAATGTAAAAAAATTATTCCTTCAAAGCATTTATTTGGGCTCTTTTCACACTGAAGTGTAGAGAGGAGTTTCAGATGTTTTCCATGGTAAGGCTAACGGCAGGAAAGAACTGCACTCCTTATTTTGGCAAGATTATTGAAAGTGTCCCATGTTTTCGTGCCATGGAGATGCACTGAAGTATTTTTTTTTTTTTTTTTTTTTTTTGGTGATTAACAGTTTTTATTTATTTATTTATTTCCCAAATACTTTTTGTTTTTCCCCAAATATTTTTATTTTATTTTTTCAGTGTTACAAGATTCATTGTTTATGTACCACACCCAGTGCTCCATGCAATACGTGCCCTCCTCAATACCCACCACCAGGCTCGCCCATCCGCCCACCTCCCTCCCCTCCAAAACCCTCAGTCCATTGCTCTGGGTTCACAGTCTCTCATGGTTCTTTGCCCCTCTGATTTCCTCGAATTCATCCTTCCCTTCCCTCTCACAATGTCCTCCATGTTTTTTCTTATGCTCCACACGTAAGTGAGACCATATGATAACTGACTCTCTCTGCTTGACTTATTTCACTCAGCATAATCTCCTCCAGTCCCGTCCCTGT
>CM052885.1:162872-241016 GCA_028534135.1 Potos flavus
GGATTATTGTGCGTATCCTGCATCCCAGCAGTTCGGGTAGTCCTGGGATTATTGTGCGTATCCTGCATCCCAGCAGTTCGGGTAGTCCTGGATTATTGTGCGTATCCTGCATCCCAGCAGTTCGGGTAGTCCTGGGATTATTGTGCGTGCATACCCTGCATCCCAGCAGTTGGACTTCTGGACTTGGGTTCTGGAGTGCTGTGGGTGCCCCACGGCGGGATTGGGCAGGCGGGCTGTGTCTGCTCCCTCCAGTGTGGAGGCCACTACCGGCTCTGGCACATTTGAAATGCAGCCAGTGTGATGGAGGAGCGAAGTTCACATCTTACCTTAAGTAGCGGCCGGGAGCTGGCAAGCACCCAGTGGGCTGCACGGTTCTAAGATGCACGCACAGCCGCCGGGGAGAGCGTGAGGGTTGTGCCACCACAGCCTCAGCGAGGCCCCAGAGCTCAAGGGCAGGCCCGTAGAGCTCCATCGCTAGGAGCATGGTGCGGGCGTGCGCTCTGGCCCTTTCCGTAACCGCAGGGGCTAGCCGCTGAAGAGATGTGCTTCGTTTCCAATACAAGACGCTTCGGAGATTGTTATGCCAGGAAAGTTACTTTTATCACTCTCATTATTTTGTGGAGACTCAATTGGATGTTTAAAAATTCTGGCTGGGGTGCCTGGGTGGCTCAGTCAGTTAAGCGTCCAACTCTTGATTTCGGCTCGAGTCCTGATCTTAAGGCCATGAGATCGAGCCCCACATCAGTTTCCCCGCTCAGCAGGAGTCTGCTTCTCTCCCTCTGCCCCTTCTCTTGCTCACTCTCTCTCTAAAATAAATCTTAAAAAATTTTTTTTTAATTTTTTTTTTAAAGATTTTATTTATTTGACAGAGAGAGATCACAAGTAGGCAGAGAGGCAGGCAGAGAGAGAGGGGGAAGCAGGCTCCCTGCTGAGCAGAGAGCCCGATGCGGGGCTCGATCCCAGGACCCTGAGATCATGACCTTAGCTGAAGGCAGAGGCTTTAACCCACTGAGCCACCCAGGCGCCCCTTAAAAATTTTTTTTTAAAAACAAAAAATCTGGCTGAGTCTTCTAACTTCTTTTGTATCCAACGTAACAAAATATGCAGGCTCTGTAGGCCAAGCAAGGCTGTGGGTCGGCATCAGAAACAATAGGCCATGTCCGTGATGAGCTTCGGAGGCCTTTACCATGAGAAGTTGCCAACTGTTTTGAAAACCAGTTGTCAGATGTATTACGTATTTAGAAGTACGGCTGGCAGTGTGAGGGCGACAATTGAGTATTAGTGTTTGAACGAAAACTCTGTAGAAGACTGGACCAAGACTAATCATTGGTATCTCAGGCCATGTCTTCACTGAAAGCTTGTCACATTGCTTTGCTGTAGAGCATCGTACTTTTATTTTTGGTCATCTCAATTTTTGTCCTCTCCGCTACCTTGTTAGGGAGGGGAGTAGTTGGTAAACCTGTTTGCACGTGGAGAAACTGAGTTCTGGAGGGAAAATATATAACTTATCAAAGGTCACCCAGCTTCAGAGTGGTAGAACTGGGATTTGACCACAGGCTTATTTCTTTGTTTTAATAAAAACATATACAGGTGTGAGTTAGAAGTTCACAGAAATGCCACAGAAACACTTCTGATGCGTTAACGATGTCTCAGAAGCTAGTAACACACACGTTATTTTTGCTTAGATAAATTTACTCTGGAATCTGTGAACTTCTCGTTTCTGGCTGTCAGCTGACTCTGTATGTTAACAACTAACTAAGTTAACTGCCTTAAGGCCTGACATATTCTTACATCGAATCTTCATAGGACAGAATAGTACACATTTTGTAGATCACGTGTCCTCATCTCCAGGATCTGCGCACCTTGTCCATTTCTACTTCCTGTGTGTTAGAGAATGCGAATTTATTCTGAGTAGTCGTTCATGATTTCAAGCAGTCACACTTTTCATGTTTCCTGTTGTTAGGGTTGGATTGTTTACACAAGTATATAATTTGGGTAAAAATGAAGTTATTTTAAGTACACATGTCTTAAAAAGCTAGAAACTTCTAATTTTTAAAGATCAGTCGTAATTGTTGGATTAAGAAGTAATATTCCCACACAATGTTTCTTTCCCTTTTTCTTTTTCCCTGTTCTTTTTAAGAAAGATTTCTCAATGATGATTTATTTTTTAATTTCAAAACACTGGTAAGGTGTGTTTTATAAATTAGTATCATTTTAGATCCCTGTTACCTTTTAGCATCTTATGATCGTTTATAGGCTTTTTTTTTTTTTAAGATTTTATTTATTTATTTGACAGAGAGAGCACAAGCAGAGGGAGCGGGAGAGGGAGAAACGGACTCCCCACTGAGCAGGGAGCCCGATGCGGGACTCCATCCCAGGACCCTGGGATCATGACCTGAGCCGAAGGCAGAGGCTTAGCTGACTGAGCCCCCCAGGCGCCCCTGCAGGCTTTCTCTTTAGCACTTGTCAGAATGTGTAAGGGAACTATTCTGTTATATTTCTTAAAATTTTGATTTTCCTAATACTTCCAACCTAGGTTTAATAAATAAAATACATTCAGGGTGCTTCGGGGTGTTTGGGTGTGTGATTGCACATCCAGTTAGTTCTGTGGAGATGTTTACTTTGTTACCTGTTCATTCTTTCTTCTGCAAACCTTTGACACCTCCACATGTCGTCACTGGGTACTTGGGACCATTCCCATTCCCTCCTCTCCAGAGGCCACTACTCAGGTTCTTTCTACCTTTTTAATTTATGGCCTTGCAGTCCTCTAGCGTGAGCTCTTTCTGGGAGCTTCTCTCCGAGATTCTCTGTGGCCTGTCTTGGAGCACGCTCGCCGATGCTGGTTTCGGGACCTTCAGTACCAATTCCAGTCCTGCCGCAGTTGTACCCATTCCGCTCCAGGCAGACACTTGAGCTGTTTCTTGTTTGGGCTGAGAGCCTTGGTGAATATCTGTGTGTTTCTTTTGGGGAACGCCTTTGTGCAGTTCTGTTGGATGCACACCCAGGATCACACGTGTGTCAGGATGGGGTGCACATGCAGGGTCACACACGTGTCAGGGTGAGATGCACATCTGGGATCTCAGAGGTGTCAGGGTGGGATGCACACGTGGGATCTCACAGGTGTGAGGTTGGGATGCACACGTGGGATCACATGCGTGTCAGGGTGGGATGCACACCGGGATCACATGCATGTCAGGGTGGGATGCACACCCGGGATCTCACACGCGTCAGGGTGGGATGCACACGGGATCTCACACGAGTCAGGGTGGGATGCACACGGGATCTCACACGAGTCAGGGTGGGATGCACACCCGGGATCTCACATGACTCAGGGTGGGATGCACACGGGATCTCACACGAGTCAGGGTGGGATACACACCCAGGATCTCACACGACTCAGGGTGGGATGCACACGGGATCTCACACGAGTCAGGGTGGGATGCGCACCCGGGATCTCACACGAGTCAGGGTGGGATGCACACCCGGGATCTCACATGACTCAGGGTAGGATGCACACGGGATCTCACACGAGTCAGGGTGGGATGCGCACCCGGGATCTCACACGAGTCAGGGTGGGATGCACACCCGGGATCTCACACGAGTCAGGGTGGGATGCACACCCGGGATCTCACACGAGTCAGGGTGGGATGCGCACGGGATCTCACATGAGTCAGGGTGGGATGCACACCCAGGATCTTATATGTGTCAGGGTTGTTTGGCCTCATAAAACTGGTGAGTAATATTCCCTCTTTCTCTGTTCTCTTAAGAAGTTTGTTGATTATTGATAGTATTTCTGCTTTAATGATAGGGCAAGATTCATTGAATCAGTTGTCACTGTTTCTTGAAATTGCCCTTATTTTCTCTGCTGTCTTTACATTTTTCTTTTGGATTTTTCTTCTTTTGTTTTTCCTAGCAGTTTTACTGTGGTAAGCCCAAGTATGCTTCCTGAATTTGCACCTTGATGGTTTCCATCAGTTTTGGAAAATTCTATGTTGTTTTCTTTTTATATTTTCCTTCTCCTCATTCTCTCTTCAGAGAGTCAACTTCCCTGTAGTTTGAACATAAATTTCTGATGTTACCCTCTCCATTTTCCCTCCTTTCCACCTGCTGGCCCTGGCTTTGTGAGGCTTACACTGTGTTGGCCTGCGAGCCCCTGGTATGCAGCCAACAGGGCCCCTCCTCTTTGGGGGCTGCTCCCTCACTGAGTCGCCGCAGCCTCCCCGTGGCCTCTTAGATTTTGCCCTGAGTAGTTTAAGACCTTGGCAAATGGTTTGAGAAGAAAGCTTGTCAGTGTCAGGCTCTCTGTCCTGCCAGCCTTTATGCCCTGCTTTTCTCTCCAGCCTCTGAGGTTGCTGACTGGTCCTTGGTGCTTCTCTTTCCAGCAGTGGCCCTTTGCCCAGGCTTCTCAGTGTCTAGAGTAGGTGCTCGGCCTTGGCACTGCTGACTCTGCATCTGGATGGTTCTCTGCCCTGGGGCCACCCTGGGCCCTGTGCGATGTTTGGCAGCACCCTTGGTCTCTACCCACTTGATGCTGGAGCACCCCTTTCCTCCCCATCACAGCGATCAGAGATGTCTCCAGACGTTTGCAACTGCTCCCCTCTTTGAGAATCACTGCTCTCAAATTCTCAAAGTAACCCTGAGGTCAAAATTATACATGAGTAAAGGATCCATTCAAAATGTCAGACTGACCAGTGGACTTGAACAGAGTAATAAAAGTTTAAGGATATTTTTCTTTTCCTATTCTATATTGTAAGTAACCTTTAAGAAACTACCACTTACTGAGTTTGGGTGTAGTATCAAAGATGATCTGTAGTTACCTACAGTGGCTGTTAAAATCCTCCCTGTAAACTACATACTTAAGCAAGGCGGGGTTCATTTTATATGCTTCAGCTCGGACGGCACGCTGCGGATCAGATACAGAGGCACAGAGGAGAACCCGTCTGTCCCTCAGGAAACAGACGTTACAGAGACCTACAGAAATGTAGAACAGGGCCACTTCTTACTGCTTCCAGTTAGAAAGTATAGCAGTTTTTTACCTTTAAAAACGTTATAACAGATAATAAAGGTTTACAGTTTTTCTTTTTCTTTCTTTTTTTTTTTTTTTTGGTAGCCGCCTCACCCAGTGTGGAGTCCAACATGGGACTCGAACTCACAACTGTGAGATCATGACCTGAGCTGAAACCAAGTCAGACATTTAACCGCCTGAGCCACCCAGGTGCCCCCAGAATTTTTCAGTTTTAGTAGTGGTATTAAATATCCACTATTCAGTGGTAAATATTGCCGTGCATAACCCAGGGGGGCTCCTGCTGGGGTTCTGGCCTCGCCAGGCCTTGCTGGGCTGCGTCCTCATGGCAGCACACTCATGGCTCTGCAGAAGCGCCTTGTCTGGGTGGGCATTTTCTCGTTTCTGGAGGCTGGGCTGCTTTGCCACAGCTACTTCCTGGACTGCTGCAAGTGTAAGTCCTTCACATGCTTTCCGAGATGTTAGTCATAGCTCTTATTCTTTCTCAATCATTTTAATATCTAAACATCACATATGGTTTTTATAGATAACTATCGGTTCTAAGACTATCTTTGGATCCATAACTGCAGTAATTCTAAAATTAAAAACAGTGTTAATCCTAGCACGTTTCTCGTAAACAGTTTTGGAGAAATAGCTTAAAGTATTGTTGTAATAGATGTTGAAATAAGCTAGTACCTTGGGAATGTTAACAAAATATAGTCCTCAGCACTTGAACATGCTTCATTAAAAACTCATGCAAGTATATATTACGAGCCAGCAGTTTAATTTTTAACAGAATAATGAGTATATTTATTATTTATTTGCTACACTGATTAATACAAATAGTGTTAATACTCTGTTAAATAAAAAAATTTAAAAAGTACTCTTTAAAAAAAAAAAGGGTTTCAGGGCGCCTGAGTGGTTCAGTGGGTTAAAGCCTCTGCCTTCGGCTCAGGTCATGATCTCAGGGTCCTGGGATCGAGCCCCGCATCGGGCTCCCTACTCAGCGGGAAGCCTGCTTCTCCCTCTCCCGCTCCCCCTGCTTGTGTTCCCTCTCTCGCTGTCTCTCTGTCAAATAAATAAAATCTTTTAAAAAAAAGGGGAGGTTTCAATATCTTCTTGTAGTTTCCTGGCACTCCTATATTTTAGATGATTTTTTTAGTGGTAAGGTTATTATTGAAAAGTTAAGATTATTAGAAGTTACTTCCACCTTCGTTATGTGGCCTATGTTCCTTTCTTTTTAATTCTGCCATTATTTATGAAGGCAGAAATCATCAAGTAATTTTACCATTTACATTTTAGTGGGCTTATATTGATAAATTGTGATGACAGAAAACTGATAGAATCAGTCTAAATACTGAGGCTTCTCTCCCGTGTCGTGCTCACATTGTGCGTGCTCAGGGCAGCGAAGAGCCATGCGTCCAGGTCCCTGCATGTTTCCTTTTTGGGGACTCTTCCGTGAACACCCTGCTTCACATTTTATCTTTCTTTCTCCCCCAAAACTCTTCACATGGCTCTGCCTGGTTTTTCTCTCTGCCGGCTTGTTGCCCGTCCTGCATAGGAGGGAGGCGTCCGGGGACAGCCATCCATTTCTTTAGTTTGGTGTTTGTCACTGGGGCCTAGGATGTTACGTTCTTGGAGAACGAAAGCAGAATGAAAAATAGGGTAAAACAATGAAGGGGGTTAAACATGTGACATTTTAATATGTTAAGTGAGTTATACTTTGTTACTGAGAAATAGCAAGTGGAGTATAAACTTTTTGTTTATATATTATACTGTTAGGGTTATTCCAGGGAACTTAATAACCTAAAATTTCTTTGCAATACAATGTCACAAAATAAGTTAACTATTTTAACTTTAAAATACCCTAAATTATTTAATTTGAGTAACAGATTCAAATATAGCAAATTTTTGTGTGTACTGCTTTGGATTCTCTAGGCTTGGTTGTTATAAATATAAACACTGTGTTTTTGACTTCTTATTTAATTTTAGGTTACCAAGGAAGACTTTGCTACATTTGATTATATACTATGTATGGATGAAAGCAATCTGAGGTAATCACATTTTTTTAGGGTATTTCTGTTCAACTCTCAGTTCAGTAATAGGCCAGTTGTTTGTCGTCGAAATGACTTGTTTATTATCTTCAAGTTTTAAAGGTAGTGATGGTCACAACACACAGAATTATCTGTTTAGTTAGGGGATGAGAACTGTCTCCCAGCTGTAGACACGCTTTCCGGTAAGGGGGAGCCTGGTTGGCAGGTGCAGCCTGGACCCCGGCGCGGCCGTGAGCAGCTTCATGGAGGTGGGGCTGTTTTTACAGGAGAGCGACGCAGCGGTCCCTGGGCCCTGGGGTGCTCTGCCGTGTCTCACGTGACGCCCCCATTCCTGCCGCCCCTGGCCCCAAAAAGGAAGATGGGCAAAAAGGGAAGCTGTGATTCCCTGAATTGTTGCTTCCTTCACGGGTCTAAAAACAGACGCAGCACCAGAATGCGTCCCCCCAAGCCACCGAGGCCGACGTGGGGACTCCTGCCGCTCTGCACAGACCCCGGCTTGGGACGCCCACCCACCCTGGAGACCCTGTAACGAGGCTCATGACGCTGTGGCGCGTATTAGGTTCTGTACACACGAGCGCACGGAACTCTCGTTCCGCATCTTCTCAGAGGGGCGCGGGGTTACCGTACCGCTGGAGCAGACTGGCAGGGTAGCGTTTTAGCCTAGGCTTTGTGAGGCAGAGCCTGCTGCGTGTCCCACTGTCGCCTGCATGGGGCCGTGCATTTGGGCGACAAGGCACTTCGTGGCAGTTTTTGAGTGAGCTCTGTGCAGGGACCCCAGGAGGAGGAGTTGTCAACGCCGCCTACCCTTGACGCACACAGTGTGGCGCGGGCTGCTGGTATGATCCAGAACTGACCCTAACGAGTGATACGATGTGACCACGCCAAGAACAGGCGGACACGGTGTATCCTGCAGGGGTTGGGCCGTTGCAGCACAAGTGACCCGAGGGTCGGGCCGTTGCAGCGCGAGTGACCCAAGGGTCGGGCCGTTGCAGCGCGGGTGACCCGAGGGTCGGGGGCTGTTGCAGCGCGAGTGACCCAAGGGTCGGGCCGTTGCAGCGCGAGTGACCCAAGGGTCGGGGGCTGTTGCAGCGCGGGTGACCTGAGGGTCGGGCTGTTGCAGCACGAGTGACCCGAGGGTCGGGCCGTTGCAGCGCGAGTGACCCGAGGGTCGGGCCGTTGCAGCGCGGGTGACCCGAGGGTCGGGCCGTTGCAGCGCGAGTGACCCGAGGGTCGGGCCGTTGCAGCGCGAGTGACCCGAGGGTCGGGCCGTTGCAGCGCGGGTGACCCGAGGGTCGGGCCGTTGCAGCGCCGGTGACCCGAGGGTCGGGCCGTTGCAGCGCGAGTGACCCGAGGGTCGGGCCGTTGCAGCGCGGGTGACCCGAGGGTCGGGCCGTTGCAGCGCGGGTGACCCGAGGGTCGGGCTGTTGCAGCGCGAGTGACCCGAGGGTCAGGCTCTTGCAGCGCCGGTGACCCGAGAGAACACGTGAAGCAGCTCCCGTTGGGAGGCCAGGGCCTGGGTCCCTTTGTCACATGGCCGGGTACGGTTTGCTATGCTGGGAAGCCAGAGGGCAGCCCACCCGCCACCTGGTCGCCCTCTGCCGGCACAGAGAAGGCCTGGGACGTGCCCCCGGTGTGACTGCAGGGATTTCTTCACTGAAATCAGTGCTAATTCACAAGGATTCCACGTGTTTTATGAATAGAAACTGTTTCTGCTTTTAACCGCCTTTGTAGGAGTGAGCAGATACGGCACACCGCTCCACTCCGGCTTTCGTGAATCAGGACCGTCACTAAAATACATACATTTTCTATTCTTGTTTTTCAGTGGTTGGTTCGTCTCCTTCTCACTTTTCTCACGTCCGGGTATTGTCAGCCGAGGCCTCTGTTCGTTGGCAGGGTCTCCAGGGTGGGTGGGCGTCCCGAGCCGGGGTCTGTGCAGAGCGGCGGGAGTCCCTGCATCAGCCTCGGTGGCTCGGGGGACGCATCCTGGTGCTCGGAGGCCTGGCCAGCCTTCCCCCCGCACCAGCACAGTGTCTGACTCATCCCTGGTGCTCTGCGGAGGTTTGGCAACTAAACGGAGGAGGACTGCTCAAAACGCGGCCGCGGGAGCGTGGGGGGACGGGGGCGGCGAGTGGGGGCTGCGCATCCAGCTCGGGCAGAGGCTGGAGGGACGCACGCGGGAGACCCGGTGGAACAGGGAGGCTTTGCTGCACCAAACGCCGTGTCAGGACGCCCTGGGACGGGATCGGCAGCCCTCTGGGACCTGCTCCACGTGGCTTTTTGAGTTCCATTCTGCCACCTTTGTTTAATGTCTGAGATAGGAGCTTTCTGATATAATTGTCTCGACGTGTATTTCACAGGAGGATACGTAGTTCTTGTCTGACTCAGGGATGCGTGTTTTGGGTCAAAGCGTTTCTGAGAACGTGCCACCATTGCAGACCCTCTTGCTGGTCTGGGAAACCTGTGGCGCGAGGGTCACACAGGTCCGCTGGGGTTCAGTTTCCTTTGTAAATCAGGTCACTCTTGCTGGATTTTGATATGGATATTTCATAAAACCCTAGCAGATGTCCCTGTTTAACTTAAAACCATAGATCAGAAAACTAAGTTCATGTTTCAATTTTACAGAGACTTGACTAGAAAAGGTAATCAAATTAAAAACTGCAAAGCTAAAATTGAACTACTCGGGAGCTATGATCCACAAAACCAACTCATTATTGAAGACCCCTATTACGTAAGTACACCTGTCACTTCTGGTCTGGCGTGGTGCATGGCGACAGCGTAGGGACGAGCCTGTGTGTCCTGCCACGTGCAGTAGCAGATTCAGGTTCTCCTGAGGGCGTTCGGTTATGCGGGTTTTGTTCTTTTTCTTCCCCTGTGCTTTCAGGGGAACGAGTCCGACTTCGAGACTGTGTACCAGCAGTGTGTGAGGTGCTGCAAGGCCTTCCTGGAGAAGGCCCGCTGAGGCCCCGCCCGTGCCCCCCCCCCCGCGCCCTTCCTTCAGTCGACCCTCGGTTTCTTAGCTGAAGTAACTGTAGATGGAAATCAGTTACTGTATTTGACAGACAAATAAATAAAAATGTTTCCTACAGACAGTTTATGGGGTACGTGAAGTGTTCTTAGACCCGTTGAACCTCCCACTTTGCCCAGTTACAAAAATAGTGGAACAAACAAAATAGAAGAGGCACCAGAGCATGAGGACCCCCAGCGTCCCTTCAGGCACGGGACGTCACCTCCCCGAGCTGGCGGACGACCGGTGGGGACCGTGGCCACCGCTGTGTGCGCAGGCTGGCCCCAGCCGCCCGCCCTCGGGCGCTCGCCGCCGCGACTCCCCCTGGCTCACGGCGCACGCTGTTTGTGTGGCAGAGTGAGGGCGTGGGTCTGCGGAGCCTGCCCTGCCTGCCAGCTTCTTTCCCCAGGAAGTCAGCTGGAGTCCATTCGAACCATTTGCCTCTGGACGGTTACAGCCGGAAAGAAGGGAACTGTATGCTGGTCTGTCTTACTGTCAGTTTGAGGAACGTGTCTGCTTTTCATGCCTATGGAACCCAAATGTCAAATATAGGTTAGCTTAGGTGGGAAAAAATAATTTAAAAGTTGGGAAAAGTTCTTTTATGTTGGGATGCTTAATACTGAGACGTTAAGTATTCTTTCATCAGTGCTTCTAGACAAATAGAGGTAATTTCTATGCACTTTGAGATAACTGATCTAAAATTCATACGGCTATATGGCAGAAAAGATTGTTTTCAAAATAAACTGGGGAAATTATAAAAATACAACCAAGAAGTCTGGTGTCTGCCTGCTTTTTTATTGACAAGTGAAGAAGAATTAGAAAACAATGCCTTTATTGTCCCTTTCAGATGATCTGTGATGTTCTATGTGCATATTTATCTTCAGTGTTAGGAAGTAAAAGGACAAAGGTACATTATTCCACTTCTTTGTGAAAGGAGACTTGAGGCCCCTGCAGCCATACACATGTCCTTGCCTGACCGTCTGTGGAGTGTGGCAGTCTCCTCCTTGGGGCTGGCCCTCCAGGCTGGGCCTTCCTGGGAGGCCTGGCTAGATGACTGAGAGTTTGCCCTGCTCCCTGCCCCCTCATTCCCAGCTGATGGCCCGGAATCCTGGGAGGACCCCCAGGTGTGGATCCGTCGTCCTCCAGGGCCTTAGCGGATCCTTGCTCAGAAGGAGGAGGACTTTAGAGGAAGAGCTGCCCCGTCAGGGCGGCTGCTTCCGGGTGTCGTGGGGCTGCCCGTCCTCAGAACCTGGGGGTCCTGGGTGGGGGGTGGGGCGGGGGCATTAAGTCCGGGAGGATGAGCATGCTGGCTTTGCCAGCACCCCTCCAGGACGTGAGTCCTGCTCCCTGTGGGATTTCCCAAACACAGTCATACCTGAAAACTCTTCCGCAGGCAAGTAGGAACCTTGAGAGGTTACATGGATTGAGAGATTGGTGATGGTGCTCTAAAAAGTAAAGAACTGAGCAGAAAAGATGAAGTAATTAGAAAATAGGACTAAGAAAGAGCACTTTAGGGTTACACTCTGCCCTAATCCTTCAGTAGTTGCTTAGTAATCTCACAGTAATTTCATACTGTGTTCCTTTGTGATCATGAATAAATCCCTGTAGTTTGCTTTCCTCACTGTTTGCATCTGTCTCTTAAATACGGACCTCAGACACCTGCTGGGAGTCCTGTCTGCTTTAGTCTTCCCGTGTATCCAGACTAGAGGTCCTGGGAACAGAGAAACAGTGTGGAATTCACTTGTCATAAATTGAATGCAGTCAGATTTGTTCAAAATATATCACCTGTAAAAAATCAGAGCTGCTTAGAAGTCTTACCTCTTAGTTTTTTCATGATTGTGAAGTTAAACAGGAAAGTACAGATGCAACCTCATTTAAACACTCACCATCGCATCAGGCTGTCTTAAGACATGCCACCGTTACACAGTAGCTACTCCTTTTAAGAAACGCCAATTTAATTGTCCCTTCCAGGAACTCCAATCCTTCCCCTTTCATGTATTTATGCCTTTTATATTCCAGGACATTCTGCCAGTGAGACCCTAACATAGGTCTGTAAATCATGAATTCCCACTGGTAAGCTTGTTAGAAGTAAAGAGTCACTCTGAAGACTTGGTTATAACAAACATTTTGTTTATTACTTGTTTTATTTACAGTATTTACATATTGCACAGCATCTGGGTACTATCTTACATTTATGATACAAAGGACAAATGAAATTAGCCTGGATATGTTCACAGACTTACTGTCTCCAAAACATGACAAGTTTTTTTGTGGGTATTTTTTTTTTCCATGCAGTTCCAAATAATACTCTGGGAATTTAATTGTAAAAGTAATAAAAATATTAAATCATACCATATGCTATATGAAAATATAGTTTCAGATTCATTTATGTTTCTAAAGAAATACTCTTTGAGATTTCACCTAATTAGGAGAATGAAATAGCTTTGTCTGTCAGTTTATAGCACTGCACATCAAATGTGGAGCCTTCGCTTTTTCCCCAACATCACGAATGTTACCGTCAGGGACTCTGATTTACTGAGTGTGTACCTGCCAACAGTGTCAACAACATACAAAACTCAAGTTAAAGGGATTATGGAAGAGTCTGTCTGCAAAAATAAATCTCTTGTTCACAAGGGGACATGTTTGTGAAGGTAGCAGGTTCTGTTCCCTGTTGATTTCCAAGGCACTTCTCATGGTTCGTGGGCTGTTGGTCCTTTGCAGCTCCGCTCACTGCTGAAAAACACATTTGGTTTCATAGAACTTCACACTTTCTTATCAATTCTAGAAGACCTGTACATCAAATGATGTGACATAATGTGTTTGAAAACACAAGGGGTCACGGTCTGCATGTGTATTTCTCTATGTTCCAAAAAGTACCATCTGATTTACTGTGGAAATGCCCAGGTTCTACCGTTGTTACATGCCTACCGTGCTACAGGAATGAAAACCATCACTGATGCACCTGGATGCTCCCTGAACTCTGAAGACCGGCCCGCAGTCCTGGTGTGTGTCGTCAGGTCCTCTAACTCGGGCCGCAGTGATCGGCAGTCTGGCAGTCCTGAGAAGCCGCTCAGTGCCCCTATGCCTCCGTCTGCACGAGCGTTCGCAAAACTGAAACCCACGAATAAACCCTTTTTTCTAGCACTCCACGCAGTATACCCGAACCAAGGGTACACTATTCATTAATTTTAAAAATAACGGTAAGCTCCAGGGTGACTAAACTCAGGCTGCATTTTGTGGACGGAACTAGGTACTCGTTACTCAAGACTCCATTTCTAAGTTAACTGAGGCTTTGAGCTGAGCTGCAGGCCTAGGTAATGAGGTTGTGTGTGACAGGTCTCGAGTGTGTCTGACTTGGGGGCGGTAGCTGGGAATCTAGTGTCGCTTGGGCAGGAGATCAGTTAATGAGACGGAGTGTGTAGCCTAAGTCGTCGTTTCGGTGGAGATGACCACGGGGCATTTGGCCTTCCTCCCGGAAGCCAGTGCACGTTGTTTTCCGAGGATGTGCCTGGTTCATCCTGGAAACAGTGGTGCCTTCACTATGAAGGACCACTGCCATCTCCCCTAGCATGTCACCTCAGAGACTTAGGAGGATCCAGTCATTGCTCTAAACACGAGTCTTCTGTGTGCCGTGTAGGCAGTGAGAGAGACCAGACAGGACCCTGACGGGCGGTGGAGGTGGAGGCCAAGGGAGTGCCCGGCACTTCTCAGCGTGAAAAGCCATGCTTTCACCTCCCCCACGTGACAAGGGCCGCGCGGGTTTCTGTGAACCTGCGAGGACGCGGCCTCGCGGTCCTGCACTAAAGCACACGCTTCTCTCCTTATCGGGGGGACTCCGACAGGGAGAAGACGGTGCCGACGACGGCGCTGGCTGTGCCTGCGTGCCCGCACGGCGGCCGGGGTTGGGCTCGGCCCCCTGGGCACCGTCCAGGCCTTTATGGGCACAGGCTTTCCCGCAGCGAGCGTGTCCGTGTGAAAGAACGCGACTCCCGCGTCCACGCACACGAGACGGACACCGCAGCCACGGCACGCACACGGTACCGCGTCCCCTTTCCTCCTGTTTCCGGACAGCCCATCGGTTTTCTGGGAACGGCCCCCGAGGACCAGAAACAGGTCTTACGTGTGGGGGTAAACTTGGCCTCTCGCACACGAGACACATGGTCAATATAAGATTACGAAATTACCGTTTCGTGCCTGAAATCCACGCATTTGTGTCAGGAAAATAAACCATTCGGCCGTCAGTGTGGCTGATGGTTGGTGCACATCAGCCCTCAAGAGGCTGAGGCTGAAAATTTAGTTCATAAACTCAATGTGCTTTTATATTTTACCGTTGGAGGCTGTGGGAAAGTAACTGATAGAAACAGAGAGAGAATAGCTATTCTTAGCTGTTCCTTATAAGCTTCCTGGCATAATGATAGATTCCAACTCACACATTTGCCAGATCCGTCTATAAAAGTTGCATGGATATGGTTAGTCATATACTCATTTATGAGTGTAAATGAATGAGTGAAAGCCTAAAAGTGAACAGGCATGATTTTAGCTATGTATCCTCGTTTATGCATTAAGTCATGTGCTGAAATTAGTCCACTGATGGGATGCGTTTCCAGTTAACACACACTCTGCCAGCCAAGCGCTCACGGGGTCATCCCCGGCGGCTGCCTGGGGCACTGCGCGGAGGCTGGCGGGGTACCTTCCACTGCTGGCCACTACTTGAGTGTTAGGTCGACCTTACTCAAAGGAAACCTACTTTAGCCAAGGAAGGAGTATTTCTGAACCCCCCATGAATTTGTCACGTCCCAAACGGGATTTGGGTCCCCGGTGTGTGTACCAGTGAAGCTGCGGGCAGCTTACCTTACCCCTCCATGCACATTGGACTGACGGCCAGCCGGGTAAGAAGCCGGGCACATCTTTTATAGTCTGTAGGGAACATAAATCGTGGACCCTCGTCAGTGACGTCAACAACTCCTAAAGCATTTTTTAATATCAACTGCTTAAGCCATTGATTTCTTTAAACATTCTGAATTCCCTGCAAGTGAGGCACAGACCGTCATCTGAAATCGTGGGCTCTAAGTCGTTGACTGAATCATCTACGGTACTTGGGGGGCTTTCGTGTCCAGTGGCAGGGGATAAGTAACGGGACTGGAGGCTGTGCGGAGAGGGGCAGGTGCGGGGTCTCCTTTTGCCCGTTCTCCTTGCCCGGTGGCTCCTCACCCTCGTCCAGATGACTCTGGTTTTGCTCCCTAGCCGACCATCTCCTGCGCCCCGTGTTACTTAACTTTCGGGGCTCCTGCAGGCTGGGTCCCCGCGTGGGTTGATCATACACAAAACCCTCTGCATAAAAATTTAAAGAAAGTGGGTCAACAAGTAACAGAGCAGAAAGACCCGGGTTGGATGGTGAAAGGAAGCAATACGGTCATTTCTGAGTACACGTGGATTTTCCTTGATATCTCACCTAATTTCCTATGAAATTATTCCATAGGTGCTACCTCAGAGAAAACAAGTGAGGTTTCATGATCACGGCCCCAAAGGAATTTCCTCAGTCTGAAGTTCTGTGGAAAGCTACAGCAGTTTATAAATTACCGAAGTTTACTTCTCAAGAGTCTCAAAATCCTACCTAAAAATGGAGGAATTCATGCTCTTAACTGAAATTCTGAATGAATGAGTAAACCAACAACAATGAATTTGTACAATATGTCAGACCAGCCGCTACTCCCAAAGATGCAGTTCCTAAATATTTAGACGACATAATAGTTTGTGTTCAAAGGGGAAAAAAGAGGCCTAACAGCTGGAGGCTGGGTCATCTGGATTCCCGGCATTTTTTCCCTCTTCCCCAGTTGCACCAAATATTTTGGAATGCAGTTTTCCTGGACAGAGTGCGTGTGGGTGCGGTGTTGTGTGAGTTCAAGGTGAAGCACATCCGGAGTCTGAAGCTGACCACCATCCCCCACCCTGCATGTTCTCCAACCCTAACATAGTCTGGGGATCTTGTCAAGGTGAGGTCCGGGGAGACCTCAAAGTGCTGCTCTTCCCAAGAGCTGCCCTTGGGACCGCCCTTTGAGTCAGAAGGCTCTGGCTCCTCTCAGTCCTGACCTCCCAGGATCCCAGTTTTCTTTCATACAGCCTAAAGCAACACAGAAGTGGTCCAGCTTTGGCTCTCCCTCCCTACGGGGGAGTGTAAGCCGCTCCCCCAGGGCACACACCTGTGGGCTTCCACGTGTCGCGCGCCTGCGGGGGCCTGTGATGGACCCTGAGGGCCGCCTCCCGCAACGGGCCAGCAGAGATCTGGGTGACGTGTGACTGAGTCACTCTGAGCAGAAGGAGGCAGTGAGTGTGGGCACACGCGGTGTCCTGGGGAAGGGTTTGCAGGGTCGACTGGGTCTGGGTGTCAGGGCACAAGGAACTGAGGCATGTTGTCTGTTTCCTCATCCATATATGAGAAGATTAGAAGTAATGACCCCCCCAAAGATCACTTTCGGATTTAGAATCTCTGATCCTATTATTGTAAGATGCTATTTAAAAGTATGGACACATTTAAAACATAAAAATGAGAAGGTTCTCTGGCCCCGGGAGTCATGACTCCATGTCGGAGGAAGGAAGAGGCGATTCCACGTCAGGAAGGGCGTGGGAGAGGGACCTGCCCGGTGCCTAGGGCATGGACGGGAGGGCGGGCCGAAGCCGTGCTGGGGAAGCGGGAACCCTTGCTCCGGGGGACACGTGTTCGTCGTGGCTGAGCCCCGTGCCGCGCTGAGGGCCGAGCACCCCAGCTCCCTGCGGAAGGCGGTGCTCCCGGTTACCCGGTGCGCCCAGACAAGGAGCGCCACGCGCGGCAACAGCGATGGTTTGGGGCAACCTTCCTGCCTGAGCAGAAAGACTTCCACCTCATAGAAAGTGCCTTATTTTTCTACTTTTCATTTTTTGAAGGCAAGGCAGGAAAGTGTGGCCCGGACACTGCCTGGGTGGTCTCCGGAAGCCGCTGCTGGGCCCCCTGGGGTGTCTGCGCCACCTCCGGCCGGGAGCCTCCCGTGAAATGAAAGGTGTAGTCCCTGCAGGAGAAACTGGCACAGGGCTCTAACTGATGTCACTCCAGCTGGTAAGTCACTTGTCGTCATTGTGTGTTCTGTGAGGAGCACTAGCAACCCCCTTTGGGGGAATGAAACACGCTCTGTTACAGAGAAACACTCCGAAAGCTACAGCGGGGCGCTCGACCGAGAGGGAAGCCGTGCATCTCGGGATTGGTGACCAGCGGCCTCGCCCGGGCGGGGCGGCCCCGGCCCTCAGATCCCTGCTGCAGAGCTTCCCCTCCCCGGTGGTCGAAGGGCAGCTCCGTCTGTTTGTCCTAGTGAGTACATACGAATACAGACGTCATGCCAGAATTCATAAACAAAACAAGAGTGTGAGTGGAAGAGTTGGGCCCATTCCAAGAGTTGATTAATTCCAGCGAATGTAAATAATTTCCCCTTTGGCACTAGCAGCTACAGATCACTGTCACCTTCGTCTATGGTCTGGTCACCCTGACCCTTCCCGCCACGGTTAAGAGGGAATATGTGTTATTAGCAAAGGGGGGATTTGGCAGGAGGGGCGGGAGGACGCGAGCAGCCCAGCGAGCCGTGCTGGTCTCCCCGAGCCGTGGGGGTGCCGTCACTTACACGCGGGGACGGTGCAGTCTCGGGTGTTGTGGTAGAGTCTGTGGAAGTGTTTGCTGCACTTCGGACTGAAGTAAAGAGGCCCTGGAACGTGGAAGAAGCAGCAGAGTGTGAGGACTGGCAGGAGGCCGGGGCCTGGGCGCAGGCGAAGGGATGAGGACACTTACCTGTAAGATGTTTCAGGAACTTGTCCTTCATCCTTAGATCTCGAGGAACAATTTCTGCTTGAAGGGAAAGAGGCTAATTATTGCATTGCCTGAAAGAAGCATTTTTTTCATGTGCTCTAAGTGAATGTTGGAGAAAGTTCTCAGAAACTCTTCATTAACCAGTTACATTGCACGAAATAAAACCGATTGGAGCCCCCTTGATCGATGTACATGATGTAATGTGAAGACTGGTAAGCAGGATCACATTTTTTTTTTCAGATAAAGTATTAGCTATTCACAAAGCTTCAATATTATTTGTCTTGTCTCTGCCACTAGTATAAAGACAGTGACCATAAAGTTATATAAGGGTGAAGAGAGGTGTGTGTGTGCGTGTGTGTGTGTGACAGTTAGCTTCTGGTACATAAATCACTTTTAGACATTTCCATTTTGGACAGCTTGGTAATCAAATACCACAAGCTCTCAAAGTTCCCGATCCTTCAAACAAACAAAAAAAATTGTTATAAGACTTTTTTTCTAGATATATATTTAGAACAAGGAAACCACCTGTCACGAAGGCTGGTGTAAAGGCCTGGAAAGAGACATTTAACTGGTTTTTAAGATTGAGGTAGACTTCCCAGGGAAAGACAGCGCCCAGTTTTTACTTGGGAACTAGCAAGGCTCCCGCAACATTCTTTCTGCTTCCAGGCGTGGTTTTGCTTCTCTACAGTCACCTGTAAGCATCTCTCACTCACTCGTTCTGGATTGTAACTTTTGCTATGATTCCATGTGGTCCCACTTTGTTTTACCACAAATACTCCTCGTCTGCGGAGGGAACATTTCCTGCCACTCTTCCTCAGTCGCAAGGCTTAGCTCCTGAACGTCAGTCTGTGTGAAATTGACCTTATCACATTTGACCTAATTGTGTCATGAAAGCATTAAAAGCTTGCATGCTTTCTCTGGAAATTTCCCACGGGGCACCCACTCTGGGAAGGCTCTGCCACTGGCAGAGGGGTGACGGGAGGGGGTGGCTCGGAAACCTTTCTGTCTCGGCTGAAAGTGCTTTGCTGAAAATATTTCCAGTCCCTAAATACCAGACGACAGTTCTGTGCCAAAGCTCCCGACCTAGGTAACAACTCACGTGTCTTAGAAGTGGGGTAGGGTTAGTTACACGCCAGGCATCACCCTTTACCGACCTCCTATTTTCTTCTTTAAAAAAAAATGCCTAGTTTTTTTCGAGCAATCGAAATGGTTTTATCTTGTTAAAATACATCTGTTTTCTCAAAGACGATTCTGTTTCCAAGCAAACGCGAGTTCCAGGGGCTGCTGAGACCTGACAGGTACGCAGACGCGCTGGGGGCTTCCTCTCCAGCGCGCACACCCGAGAAGCCTCGCGGGCAGGTCGCTCGGTCCGCGAGCCCGAGGCCAGGGCACTCACCCACTCTCTGCTCCTCGGGATAAGCCGGGTAGTCCGAGACCTCCCTGCGGCCCAGAGCGTAGTCGTGCGGGCCCGAGAGCGGCAGCCTCTTGGACTCGCCCGAGTGGTACTTCTTGAGCTCCTGGAGGATCTCCACGATGAGCCGCAGCAGGGTCTGTCCGTCGGCCGCCTCCCGGGGCTCGGCGACCCCGGGCCCCGCCGCCGCCAGCACCAGCAGCAGCCCCAGGAGGAGGGGGCGCCCAGGCCCGCGCATCGTGCGCTCGCTCGGCCGGAGGGAGCCCGGCTCGCTGGAGGGGCAGCGTGCGGGGGAGACCGGGAAAGAAAGTCGGTGGGCGGGGCGGGGGCAGGAGGGCCCCTCCGGCGGAGCCCGCGGCCCCCCGCAGCCGCGCGCAGACGAGGGGCGGGCGGCGGAGGCTGGGGCGCGGTGTCCCCGGGGCGCGCGCAGGCCCCGCCGCGGAGATGCCGAGAGCCGGGCCTCGGGCGCCGCCGCCCGGCTCCGCGCGCCTCCCCCCGGCCCGGCCCGCCCCCGCGCCGGCCCTCCCAACTTTGCGGCGGCTGGCGCACCCGCCCGCACTCCGCGGCGCACGCCACCGCCACAACTTTCTCAACCTCGCGAGCCCAGCGGCGGGGCGGGCGCGCACCCTCCCGTCCGGGGAGGGTCCTGCCCGCGCCTCTCTCTCCTCCCGACCGGGCGGCGTGGCGCTCTCCGGCGAGTGGGGGCCGCGCGCCCCGCCCGAGCGGCCGCGCTCAAGTTTGCCTTTGTGTGGTGGTCGCCCCCTGCTCCCGGCCGCCTGTCCCCAAAAGGCCCCCCTCCGCCGCGGGACCCTCGCTCCAGCCGCGCGCAGTGCCAGGTTTTAGGAACCCCCCGCCCTCGGGGAGGGGACGGAGCGCGGCCCACACCTGCCCGGCGCCGCCCGCGGGGCCACCTGCGCGTCGGGGCGCGGCCAGATTACCTGTCCCCGTGTCCCGGAGCCGCGGGCGTCCTTCGGCTTCTGTCCCGGGGTCGGTCCCCGCGTCCCGGAGCCGCCGCGCGCCCCGCTACTCCATGGCCCGCGGCGACCCGGCGTGCGGAGCGCACAGGACGCGCGGGGATGGAGACGCGGTGGCTCGGCCGCTCGGAGCGCTGGACGCGCGGCTGCTGGGCTGCGCTCCGACCGCGGCCGCTTCTTATGCCCGCGCCCGCCGACGTCAGGCCGGTCCCCGAGGGCGCCGCGCGGGGCTTTAATTAGAAGCCGCTCAAGTGTTCGTACCCCTGTGCGGATCTTCGTCAGACATCCCCCCCATCTCCTCCCATCTCTCCCTCCCCCCGTCTGTCTCCTCCTCTCCCCTCCCCCCTCCCGCCTCTCTCTCTACCCCGTGCTCTCTCCCTCGGCCCCGTCCTCTCCCCTCCCCCGCCTCCTCCGTCATCTCCTCCTCTCCCCCTCCCCCGCCCCCCGGCGCCCTCCCCTTGGGCTTGCCCTCCCCCTTCTCTCCCTCGGTCTGTTTCCCTCCGTTCCTGTCACTTGTGACAGGATGAGAAGAAACGCCTTTACCAGGAACTCAGATCTGTTTTTGTCTAAATGTAGATCTTGGGCTATTAAAAAAGGAGCTGCCTGATTGCCTCGACATTTAATAAGTCCATTAGAGTCTCTCCTTTTTGGAGGAATCTTCCGGTGGGGCTGGGGGCCACCGTCAGGACCCCGGGAGGCGCGCACCGCCCCACGGCCTGGAGCCGGAGGCCGGGCCCCCGAGGCTGGCGCCCCCCAGGGAGGGGGCTGCGCCCAGGGCGGGACGCAAGCAAGGCTCTGGTAACCGCGGGATGCGCACCGGTACCTGGCAGGACTCGTGGCGGCCCCCTCCTCCACATGCAGCCCCCGAACCCACGCGTGAGGACGCGCCCGAGCCCCTCCCGCAGGGCGCCCCGCGGCCCGCGCTCCGGGCGCCCCTTCCTCAGAACGGCCCGCGGGACCCCCCGGGGCGCCTCCCTCCAGGCCCAGTCTTTCCGAAAGTTTCGGTTCTGCGGGCACATTTGTGAGGCCTCCAGGCTTATCTGCTTTCGGTTTTTTCTTGTAAAATGTATTATCCGTCCGTGGCGCGCTTTCCCATTTTATTGGCTCTTTCTGGGCAGGAGCTGGACACCCTCCAAGTCGGCGATCCGGTTGGGAAAGGTGTTCTCGGCACAAGAGCCGAAGGGAGGGTGCGCGCGGGAGCCAAGAGCCTCCACCCTTAGCAGGACCAGCGGCCGGGGCTCCGGGCAGCGATGCTGCGGGCCCCGAGCCGGTCCCGGGGGCGCGGGGCCGGGACCCCCAGCGAGCGGACTCTCTCGTCGGCTTCTCTCTGTGTCTCTCTCTGTCCCTGTGTCTCTCTGCTCTGTCCCTGTGTCTCTCTCTGTCTCTGTGTCTCTCTCTGTCTCTGCTCTATCTCTGTGTCTCTCTCTGTCTCTGTGTCTCTCTCTGTCTCTGCTCTATCTCTGTGTCTCTCTCTGTCTCTGTGTCTCTCTCTGTCTCTGCTCTATCTCTGTGTCTCTCTCTGTCCCTGTGTCTCTCTCTGTCCCTGTGTCTCTCTGTGTCTCTCTCTGTCCCTGTGTCTCTCTCTGTCTCTGTGTCTCTCTGTGTCTCTCTCTGTCTCTGTGTCTCTCTCCGTCTCTGTCTCCCTTTCCTAGCTCTGTTTCCTCAGGAACACAAAGTGTTCGTCAAAGTGACGCTGGGGTAAATAGAACAGAGAAGATACTAGAACGTGGTCATCTAAATCCCACCCCCCACACCTTCTGGGGGGATGTTTATACTCTGCTCTCTCTAAAAGGAAATGGTTTTACTTCTCAGTGAGCCCTTCTTTTGGCAGGCTTTATGACTAAAATGTGAACGTTTCTGTTAAGATATACTTAAAAAAAAAGGGAAAATTTTTATCAAACAGTTCTTAGGCAGATAAAGTAGGATTTTTTCCTTTTCCCTTTCCCCTGAAGGAGGGGGGAGCGTGTGCTGCGGAAGCGCCGCCTAGTGACAAAGCTTCCCTCTGTGGGCACCTGCAGTGGCCCCGGTGCCCGGAGCCTCCTTCCCACCGAATGGAAGGGGCCCAGGAAGCTTCTGCCGTAAAACGTTCTGGTGTAAAACTGCCTTTGGGGGGGGGGGGAATATATATATATATATATATATATATATATATATATATATATATATATAATGCTATAGCAAAAAAAGAAAACAAGAATTTAGCCTAATCACGTATTAATTTAAGTTTACATAGAGTCTTTCCTTTTAAGTACTATTTTACAAAATCAGGTGAAATCAATGAAGAGGATTAAGAGGTACAAAGTTCCTGTTATAAAATAAAGAAGCCACAGGGATGAAAAGTACAGCATAGGAAGTACAGTCAATGATATTGTAATAATTTGTGTGGTGACAGATGGTAACTACACTTATGGTGAACATTTTCTAATATATGTCATGTTAAATTACTATGTTGTATATCTGAAACTAATATTATATCTCAACTATACTTCAATGAAGAAAACAAATTAATTTTAAGAATTAATTTTTTAAATTTGGGTTTTTCTTAAAAATACCAATTAGAACTACTCCCCCCTCCCCAAATTCTACCAACCAAGAAAGCCTTCCTAGTAATTAATATTGTCCTTTTTTCTTTTGTGGTTTTTAATGGGACAAATGGATTTTTTGAATGGCTCTATTCTGTCACCCAATTGTATATGCCAGTACTTTAGCCCAACTCGTCAGATACTTACATGCGTAAACAACAGCAACAAAAATGGTGCTGGGTTGGTGTTTAGTTTCATGAGATTTTGAGATCTCGCAATTAGGGATCAGACCATCATGTTTTAATTCATTCATTTTTGCAAAACTCTGTGCTGAAATGATTCCAGGAGCCACTCATTTTGTATAAACCATTTTTACAGACTTTCTCAACTAAATAAAAAAGTGCACTGAATTATAATCTCTGCTGAGCTGTGCAATTTGTGGTGTTGTCAGGAAGAGCCACTTGGCGTTCTCCGGTCACCGGAAATATGGGTTACGTATCCATGGTTAACACATTCTGATTGGCTAAATTAATGGTCTGTGCTGGTTAAGGCAAAGCAAAATATATGTAAACTGGCTTACGTGAACATATAGAGTTATATTTGACAAATGGCTTAGGCTCTCCACTTCTTTCCTATAAAATAGGGTGGTTGGACTGGATGGTCTCTGAAGACTAAAGCTGCATAATTCTGATTGTTACCAAAAAAGTCAGAAAACAAAAAATGCAGTATTCCTACAAAAAGTTGAAGATACTCATTAAAATGGTCACTATGAGTTTCATTATCTGCTTTCATGCAAAAAGAGGTGATATATTCATCTTAAATAATTTAATTTCGTACTTTAGTAAGAACAACCTTCTACTATGAAGGGTCCAAAAGAGATAGGATAGCAACACTATATTCTAAGCATTATTGGCAAAAGTAACTTTTGCTAGATTTGATTTAGTTTTGTTTCCTTTTTGAGAAAACTATGTTAGATCATAGAAAGAAAATTAACAAGAGAGGGAAAAGTTGTGTTTAACCCACTTTTATTGATCTATGTTGTAAGATGAGCAAGTTACTTTTTTTCAATTTATAAATAGTACAAAGCTTCAGTGTTTCAATTGCAATGACTTTTCTCTCTGAAAAGGTATACATTTTATTTGAGATAACTATTAACTACCTTCAAACACCTCTAAAATAGATATATATTAGCGACATGTTTTTCAATGAATTATTATATTAGTTCATTATGTTGATCATTTAACAATCTAACTAGGATCCTATTAGAGAAAAAAACTATTACCTTTCATTAAGGATAACTTTATGTTGTATAAAGAAATGTTACTTAATATCTAACTTTCATCAGCTCTGTTATTGTTATCGATATATTATTAGTACACTGGGAATGTACGAGAAAGTATATAAAGCACTTAGGAAGACAAGATTTCTAACAGGACCAGTCTTTCTGGTGTAAATGTAATCAGTGTAATCTCTTGTAAGTAATAATGTGTGCGTGCCGTCTAGCGGCTTGCTCTGGGTGGATGAAACACAGCCTTCTACCAAACCCCTTCTCTCAGGTGTAGAAGCAGCACACTACTGTGAGGACGTGTAGGCCCTCCACCTCCTTTTCATTTTTCGATTCATGCTTTTACGCCCGCAAAGCCACACTGCAGTGCAAGCCCGGGAGAGAGATGAGCCAGAGCTTCTGGATGGAGGCTTGGGATGCTCTGTGACATGACCGATTTGCTCTCGCTCAGTTTTCTTACCCCACTGGCCAAGAGGAAGAAGGCCGTTAATGGGGAGGCTTACAGGGAGCATGGACTTGACTTGGTTCCTTGGAACTGGGTTAGTTATGAGATCCAGCTAGAGAAGAGGTCTTAAAGCTCACTGACACTTACCTGCCCCTTAAGGCTCCATTATCACGCTTTTTAAAAAATATTTTAAAAATTATTTCTTTGAGAGAGAGAAAGAGAACATGAGTGGGGGGGAGGGGCAGAGGGAGAGGGAGAAGCAGACCCCCTGCTGAGCAGGGAGCCCTTGATGGGGCTCGATCCCAGGACCCTGAGATCATGACCTGAGCTGAAACCAAGAGTTGGTCACTTAACAGACCGAGCCCCTCAGGCTCCCCAGCTCTGCCCTTTCTAAGAACCTGGAGGTCCACACCGCGTCCTCTGCCTCTGGCCTGAGAGGGAGAGCCCTGGAGGAACCAGGGCTAGGGGGTGGCCTGCGTCCCCTCTGCCTGGGCTCCCTAGTCGGCACTCAGCCGAGGGCCCCTCACTAGGCACATGGGTAGGTTTAAATCAGTGTGAGTAAGAGAAATAGGCTTTCTTCAGAAAACGAATACTTGTTATGCTATGTTCTTTTCCATTAAGCAATGTAGGAAGGAACAATTCCTAACCCCTGGCTGAGACTCTGGGACACTGGCCTGTCTCCTGCACAGCCGGGGGTGGGGGGGAGCGCACCCAGCGGACAGTTCCCGCGTAGGAGAGGCTGTAGGAGAGGCCAGACAGACGTCTGTCCGAGACAGACAGGTAGGCCCGCAGCGCCATGTTGCCTCTCCGGAGCCAACCCCAGTCTCGGGATTCGTGCTCCAGCTTCGCGGGGCGACTCCCCAACCCTTGCCTCCAAGACTTTCACCCAAGCGGCTCCTTTTGTCCGGGACAACTTCCCTTCCTTCTACCGTTGCTTTCATTGAGTAATTCACCCTATTTCACCCGAGACACCAGATCTGAGAATCCCCCCTGATCTCCCCATGCCTCGCCTCCCACACGTCTTCCCATCAGGGCGCCCATCTCACTCAGAGGAGTTCCTGGCCATAGCCCAGGTTACTTCTCTGTCCCCTCCATCGGACTACCAAATTTCTGTAGCTAGGGGCTGCCTCTTGTTTATCATCATACCACCGATGCTTAGTGTCATGTAGGGAACATTGTATAGACAAAGTAATTTTGAAAAAATGAATAAGCATACTATTTTTATGTATTTTTATTGATAGATGCTCACAAAGCACTACTTAAATATTGATTGGGTATGTTTTTTTTGAAAACCAATGTGTGTGCAATTACAAAGATAATTTGAGCATGGATCATCCCTTTATTTTATTTTTTTTTCCCCAAATACTTTTATTTTATTTTTTCAGTGTTCCAAGATTCATCGTTCATGTACCACACCCAGTGCTCCATGCAATACGTGCCCTCCTCAATACCCACCACCAGGCTCGCCCATCCCCCCACCGCCTCCCGATCGTACAGTAAAGACATGACCGATTTATTATTAATAATACAAGACGATATCCGGTCGGAGTTCTCTCAGGAGATAACTGTAGGTGGTGCAGACTCTGTAGCAGAAGGGATCTATGCAGTGACGGGGGACTGTCATGCTGGGACGGGGCACAGCATCCTAGACAGAGGGAAACACGTGGTCAGAAGAACAGACTGGCATGAGAGGGGGATGGACATGCCTTGAAGAGACGGCGTTACTGGTGTCCGCTTTCTTTCAGGAAAGCAGCATGCAGGTGAACACGAACATGGCTGTGGGTCACAGACACTGGCTAGAGTTCTTATTCCCACTGACCAGCCTGTGAACTTGGGCAGCACAGTGTCTCTGAGCCCAGTTTCTTCATGCCTGAAAGGGAAAGGACCTAGTAGTATTACCTCAGGGGCTTTGTGAATATGCAATACAATAATGTATGTTAACCTTTTAGTTCAGTGCCTTAAAAAAACGGATTGAACATTTCTAACTATCACTAGATCTTTCATAGAGTACACTCTCATGAGGTCTTTTCTATATTTCATAATTTCTTATAATATTTCGTAAAAAAGAGCATTATCTACATTCTATAGAGTTTCTGGGGCAGCATAATTTTGTGACTCATTCAAAGCTACAAAGAAAATCTATAGTTAGAAAGGGGACTAAAATATTCTAAATTATTAAGTATCCACATACCCAGCAATCCAAGTAGTGAGATCTCAGAGCACTGAATGAGGGCTCACACCAGTGAGTAAGAACTCACACCAGTGAGTGATAGTTTATACCAGTGAGTGAGGGCTCACACCAGTGTGAGGGCTCAGAGGAATGTGTGAGGGCTCACACCAGTGAGTGAAGGCTCACACCAGCGGGTGATGGTTTATACCAGTATGTGAGGGCTCGTGGCAGTGAGTGAGGGCTCATGGTGGTGAACAAAGACACGCCAGTGAGTCTCACATTTGTGTGAACCCTCACTCACTGGCGTGAGTCTTTACTCACATATTTACAAAAGCACCCGTTAAAAGATATCCGAGTAGGGATAAGAAGGACCTATTCTAACGGTGTTTCAGGAAAAACTTAAACAGTATCTTGTACAGCCGGATTTTGGCAGATGGCAATGGGTGATTATTTTCTCCCCACAGAGTAGAAACATTTGAGTTTGAGAAGAGATCCCATCTCTAAAAAGGGCACTTTATTTTTGTGTCCTTAAATAGCTATGACTTTACTAAGATCAAAATATATTTTAACTGCCTTGAATGTTTTATTTTTTCTTCCTTCCTTTCTTTTTTTTTTCTTTTTCTTTTTTTTTAGGGAGGGAGAGAGAAGAGGGTAGAGAGGGAGAGAGAGAATCTTAAGCAGACTCCCTGCCAGGCACTGAGCCCGATGTGGGGCTCGATCCCACAACCTTGAGATCATGACCAGAGCTGAAATCAAGAGTCAGACACCCAATCGACTGAGCCACCCAGCCACCCCTTGCCTTGCACATTTTAATAATTGATATTATATTGTATTTATATTATAAAATAAAATCCAAATATTTCATTATTCAGAATCCTTGATATCTGATGTTCTTCAGATAGGGCCCTTACTAAATGTTATCAAATGTTATCGATAACCACGATGTTAATGAAAATATAACCAATCTAATGAAGGTATGGATTGAAATAGTCATTTCTGGAATTGATTGGTGTCATTTTAAAGGCATTTCTAGTTGAAGTGTTAACAATACACAGTTTCAAGGGCTCTTTTTTGCTAATACTCACAGATAGATGCTGAAGTGGTTGGCATGTCTTCTTACTTCCTGTGACTCCATTATTACTCAAGTCTGATGAACATTCCTGACAAAGAGTTTCATGCACACATCACAATAGGGAGAAATTCCGTTTTCATTGTCAGCAGGCTGAAATCACAGAGTGATGGAATATAGTGGATATAAATTTAAATCAATCCCAAAGCTTTCACTGGGCCCAGCTGTTTTCTAATATAATTTGTATGTACAAGAAGTAAAAGAGCTCTTTACATTTTTGACTTTTATTTGAACCCTTACATTTAGCAGGTTTGTGAAAGAATAGTCCCATATGTAGGGGGTTGGTAATTATAATTTCTTCCATCTTTAAAATGCATTTAACTTTGAGAAGCTGAGATATACTCTAGCAATATCTACTCTACAAAAGGTAAAAACATTTAGATGAAAAATGAAAAATGGAATCAATCATTCAGATGCTTCCAAATGTTTGGCATCTGTAGAAATTCCATCTGAATGACTGGCTCAATTTTTTATAGAGTATTTTTGCAGAGCTGACCTTGAGAATATGCTTGTAATTACTAATGTATATCCCTGAGAAAATGGGTGAAATTTAAGTCGAATTGAATCTTAAATATGCTAAGGATGTTTGTTATTTAAAGAATCTGTGGTTAATTTATTTTTAAAGCAAATAAGCACTTCATAAGGAAAATTCATTTTTTCCTTCATTTTCTTAGTGAATTTAAATTTATGTCACTGTAGAGATGGATTTTTAAAACATTTGTGGCTATTTTAGAATTATTTTGAATATTTCTTTTCATTTTTATAATAGTTATTTTAAAACTAATATTAAAGTTATAATAAGGGACGCCTGGGTGGCTCAGTCAGTTAAGCATCTGCCTTCGGCTCGGGTCATGATCCCAGAGTCCTGGGATTGAGCCCCATGTCAGGCTCTCTGCTCAGTGGGGAGCCTGCTTCTCCCTCTGCCTGCTGCTCGGCCTGCTTGTGATCTCTTCTAATAAATAAATACATACAAACATACATCTTTAAAAAAATAAAGTTATAATAAGCTGCATAAGAATATTGTGATATTTGCAGATAAACAACGATGTGGCGTTTCCTGCTGTGGAATCCTGCCTTTCCAGGCCTTATCACCACCAAGCAGACTCGAGCTAGACTTGAGCTAGGGCTTTGGGGAGTGAGGGCAAGGAGTTTTGGAAAAATATGTCAAAGTTTACTGTAGCTCCTTTATGTTGCTCAAGAAGGATGCATCGTTGCCATCATCCTCATCCTCATCACGTTCTATAGAGACTTCTCTAAAGGAGAGACTACTTCTACATCATGTACACATTCTCTATGCATGCACCGTTCTTCCCAAAAAACGTTGGCGTGCATCAGTCAGATCAAATGAACGAGTCTCAAAGAGATCTAAACCAACACACACACACACACACACACACACACACACACACACGCTCATACTGTTTATGCTCCGCAGGGGACGTGGGGGCCGCTCACTTCTTAGAGTCCGCTCCCACAGTGCCGCGGTGCCTGCCAGCTGCCACTGATGCCGTTCGGGACCTTGCTTCCCCAAAGTCACGGGCCAGCTCGGTGTCCTCTGGGAACTGTTAGAAATGCAGAGTGCAGACCCCCGACCCCACTCACCTAGGGATTCCAAGTCTGCATTTTACTAAGACCTGGTTCCCCTGAAAGGTTAGAAGCACTAACTTACACAATTTTAAATACATTAGATGATGTTAAATAATGACTCTTGATTTTAAGGTATGGTAAAGATCCTCACCAGCTCCCCTCCCCTCTGTCCGGTGCGAATGTAGTATTTCTTTGTTTTTTCTTCTCCATTGTTCCGCTGGAAATTCCACAGCACGCACAGCTTAATCTTACATTCAGCACAGATAGTATCACCTGACCTTTCACCCTGTACACATGTTATTCCCTCCACTCTCCTCCCACTTCCACATCTGGGCATCTACTTTTTGTTTTCACGGTTGACAACTTGTACCACCAACAAGAATATCGTGTTCGCGCTCCAGATGACCTCGTTGAGAACGAATGATTTAGCAACGATTTTCTTAATCAGTAACAGAACACTCAAAAGTAGCTTGAAAGTGTGTATGTGGGGGCGCCTGGGTGGCTCAGTGGGTTAAAGCCTCTGCCTTCGGCTCAGGTCATGATCTCAGGGTCCTGGGATCGAGCCCCACATCGGGCTCTCTGCTCAGCGGGGAGCCTGCTTCCCCCTCTCTCTCTGTCTGCCTCTCTGCCTACTTGTGATCTCTCTCTCTCAAATAAATAAATAAAATCTTAAAAAAAAAAAGGAAGTGTATATGTGAACTACACACACACACATATAATGATGTCACAATATGTGACATATACGTGCCCAGCCACACACACACACACACACACCCACGAGAAGTTAGGCAGCAGCTCCTGGGGCTCGTCAGTGGCCGGGGAGGTCCAGCACCTCGGTCCGGTGGCCGTTTCGTCGGGCTCACAAGTTAGCTGCCTCAGACGGAGGGTTTTCTGTCCCAGGATCAGGTCGAGGGTCTTCTGTGCGACTGGGGCCCCCTGCGTGCTTTCGCGCTGGTCCTCTCCCTCCTCCACCGACGCACATGGGCTATGTGGAGAGGGCCGCTGGTTTTCTGTCAGGCTCACGGGTCAGTGGGCTGGAGGAGCCGCGTGGTCCTCAGGAGGGTTTTGGACTGAAAGCGACGTGCGGGTGAGAATTTGGCAAAGGTCTTGAGGAGGAACGCGTACGGGTGTCTGGCGGTCACCCGGGACCCCACGCCGGACGGAGCTCTTTACTGACTCTCTTACTTATCGTTGGAATATGGAGGGGAGAGGCTGTGATTATTTACCAAGTTATCACAGGTTATAGGGAAATCGCAGGCCCGTGCAGTACGGGGAGCTTCTCCCACCTCCAGACCCAAAAGCCTGAAGGCGAGAACAATGCGGAGGGTATGACCTTCGGCGGGAGGCAAATCTCCTTGAGAGGACTTCTCAGGGACGCAACCAACCCGAATTTTCCTCCCTCCCTCTGACGTTCTGTCGGGCTTCCCCCGGCTGGGCCTCGCTGGGAGCTGGAAGGGAGGGGTCACGAGATTTAGTCCACTGGAGCAGACACAGGGAGAAAAGTTTGCAGAGCCTGTGGGAAGGTCAGATACTCTCCTCCGCCTCTTGCTGACTGACCCCCAGGTGTGAGCAGTTACACACATTATTTCTTTTGCTCCAAGAAAAGGCCAAGTTGAAGCCATTAAAGCAAAAGCGAAATTCAGGACGCGTGAAGCAGAAAGCAGTGGGACCTTGGTGGTGCTGGGGGCTTGGCCTCCGGGTGGTGGGTGCACAACCCTGGCCCACTTAGTTTATGCAGAAATACTTCCCCACTGAGCCACTGGCCTTCCTGGTCCATGCGACCACACTTAGCCCTATCAGAGATTTCTTCTGCGTGTCAGTAAACCAATCTGCCTGCCAGGCAATGACTGGTGGTGACTTGGGGCTGCTACTGTGAATAGGAATCTAGTTAATTCCCCATACAGACTACAATTTACTCTTGCCTTTCATGTCTTTCAGCAAGAACTGAGGCAGGTCCATTTTACAGATGTGCCTTTGTGTGTGTGAGTGTGTGTGTGCTTGACATGTCTTTGTGTGAAAATCTCCGTGTGTTACTCTTGTTTTTGAGTGAACTGATCAAGCATAGACTATTGCATTGGAACTAGTGCTCGTGTTTCAAGTGCTCCGAGGAGCTCCATGATTTACGGGGAAGTCTGCACCTTCTGATGTTAGATCCCCAACCCTCACTTAATTTAGAACAACTCTGCTTTCATTTTTAAATTGGACTTCCGCTTAATTTTACACTTAACAAAAAAATTTAGAAGTTTCACTGCTTCATAAAAGTTGAAAATTACTGATCTCTTCTCATGTTCTCCCTTGGTAGCTTTATCCAGAGAGGTTAAGTTTCTTAAGACCACAGCTTATTAAGGAGCAGAATCAAGGCGAAGATTCCAGGCTTCGGGTGTGTGCTCCTGTACCCCTTCCGCTAGGCTCCATAGTTTCTTACACTAATTTTTAAAGGTAACCGTGCAAATAGGCTTATTTTATAAAAATAACAAGAAATGGGTATCTGAGTGGTGAACAGTGTTCCCGGGGGACCAACCGCGTAAAAGAAGGATGAGGGGCCGTGTCCCCACTGAAGCAGCGCGAGGCGAAGGTGACAGCCTGAGCCGCTCTGGATAGACTGTCCTGACCGGGGCTCCGGAGACCCAGCCTCTCGAGCAAATTCAGCCCAGGCCCCGGTGCGTACCGCAGGTCCGTTGTCACTGCCATTCGGTGAGATGAATGAATTTTCAAGCTGAGGTTGCCTGGGAAATCCCAGTGCCCGTTGGTGGCCGAGAAAAATTACTGTCTTACACGTATTTGGTATTTCATTTTAGTTTCTTACTGTAATTTATGAAAAATGCTTTGGTCCCGTGTGGCCCGGTCCTACGCAGACGGAGCGAGCGATCAGGTGAGACTCTGTGCAGTGAACTGTCAGGATAAATTTATTCAATGAGATTATCAACCGTGATGCTACCTGTTTCTGAGGCAGGTTACTCTGATCCCTCAGACGCCCTTGGTTGCTATGGTAACCACTGGGTTAATTTATCCTCCGGTTCCGTGGAGCTCTAATTAGCATTCGGTTTCAGTCCTTCTGCTGGCCGGCGCGCTTCAGTCTGGGGTTCGTAGCCAGCCATTCCTCTGCTTGGCATTTTCCCTCCTGAACGTCTTTTTTTTTTAAGTTATCGTGCTATGTGAATGGCTAACTTTCGCTAATAATATATCTAAAAGTACAGTATGATATAGTATTTCTTTTTGCTTTTCACTGTTAAAGGAAAACACAATTTGTGTTCATGTAGAATAAATCAGGATTCCCCTTCCTGCTCCACTTGCCTCCGAGTTTGCAGAGTCCCTGATTGTTTTGACACATTTCGTATAAACTGAGAGGCAGATCCAGCTCTCCTGCTCTCTGGCTCTGGCTCGCTCTCTGTCGCTGTCTCTAGTATAAACTCCTGAATCTTTTGTACGTTTTTAAATAAAACACAGCTCCTTTATTTTGCCTAAAGGTTTCTACTGAAAGCTTCTTGCTTATCCAGAGATCGGTATTTTTCCTTGGCAGGCAGTCACTCAGAGTCTGATTGGAAATCCATGTTCAACGAGGTTCACCATTTAATTGAAGAATATGTCTTTGATGTACAAGATTTTCCTCTACTAGAGGCTATAATGTCTCCTTAAATAATTCTGTAAAAATTTCAAAATAATAAAATGATAAGTGCATTAGTCACTCTATGCTAATAGTTGTCTTGATGTAATTCCCCGGGTTTGACGATGTGGAGTGATTCCCTTGGGAGCATGGTGGTCCTGGGGTAGGCGGGAGGCACTGCTATATCTCCCAGGTTATTTCAGACAGTCGGTAGTTACAGAACGCAAGTTGTTCTCAACAAAAATGTTAGCCTCCTTCCCCAAAAGGACAGAATGGGATGTTTTTCTTAAAGTGGATCGGGATTGGTCAACATTAGTCTTAAGAAGTGATCTGCTAGGTACACATCAGCAGTATCAATGTCCGTTCAAGTATGGTGCTCTTGAGCCTGTAACATAAAATCTCTACCTAGACAATGAGATGCCTGAGTATATTGAAGGGCTTCATCTGTAGACTATGACCTCTGTGTTCTCGAGTGACTGCCTTCCTGAGTTTTGGTGCTGTGTGGCCACACTGATTGGTCAGCCTCTGAGCTATAGCTTGAATACTTTTAATTCAATGCTCATAGTTATGAATGACCTAACGTTATTACAAACATGAAAGGAAATATGCCTCCAAAAAGAGATTTTTAAAAATTCTTCATATTTTTATCAAAGTGCTCGGCTTTATTTCCTTCACTCCCACTGAAGGAAAGGCTAGTCTTGTTGGGAGATGGATATCTTTTGCTGTAACTTAGTAAGGAATAGTTACTATAGTTTACTGGGATGATGTTTTTCTTAGCTCTCCCTAACCCACATGTAATATTGTGGCTGGCGGCTGGCTGTTTGATGATGCCTTTCTGGCTGTGATAAGGATGAAATTCTGCTAGAGAACTAGGTTCCTTGTAAGAAAGCAGTGATCGAGGTGTTGAAAGTGCTTCGATAGCAGGAAGTGGCTCGGGGTCTCTGCAAAGTGGGGGAAATTCCACTGGGAGTGACTTTAGATTCCCGTGGCAGAGCTTTACTGCTCGTTGCTGTGGGGCGTCTTGGAACGCTCCCTGCGCGGCCGTGTCTCAGTAAGACCTGGGCGACCCGGACGACCCTGGGAGGGTCGCGGGGACCCTTCCCACTGGCGGGCCCAGCCCCGGGGCCGAGTGGCCGGTGCGCAGCCTACAGGCTGAGTCTGTCTGTCTTGCAGTATTTCCACAGTCTTACACCTTTTGATGAGTTACTTTTCTGCTTCAACTACAGTCTATTCTCTTGTTTGTAAATAGGAATAAAGAACAGTATTTTTTAATGTAAATCAGTTAACAAGTATTTATAGAATACCTTTTATGCAGAACATTGGAACTTATTAAAACGTGCTCCGAAAGCCATTCGCGTCAGATAAATTGGCTTGGGCAGGGGACCAACTGCAGGCCTGAGCATTCAGGGCCCCCTTCGCCCTCCCCTGCGCCTCCCCCCTCCCCCAGCCTGCGGCCATGCACCGGGTCCTGTGCAGAACCGCCCGGTGGCTCTGCTAGCGAGGAGAGGGCTGAAGCACGGGGCGACAGGAGCAGCAGGTGTGGGTTCGGCTCCGTCCTGAAGTCGACCTCGGCTGCATCGGGCGGCCCTGAGCAGAGGACAGAGCCGCCTGCGGCCAGGACCTGGGCTCGCGCTAGGCCGGCCTGGCTCTGGGGCCGATGTCGGAGGCCATCCTGGGTCCAGAGGACGAAGGGCACGCGTTGCAGCCGGACAGCGATCGCGGGGGTCTGCTGGAACAGGTGCAGGACCCTCGGGGCCCCTGACCCGGTTAGGGGCTGAGCCCCACTGTCGTTCCCCGCCCCAACACTCCCAGGGGTGGCCTGCACGCCCGCAGCCACTCGGAGCTGGAGACGGACGCGTCTTCATCGCACAGACACTTGTCGAGCGCCGCGTTCCGGGGGCTGGAGGTCGGCAGCCGGGCCGTGGGGTGTCCGTGCCCCGGAGAGAAGGGGGCTGGGCGGGCCAGTCAACCTGCGTGTCGGTGATGAAGTCCTGGGAGCCCGGAAACCGAGGGGTGCGTGCCGTCGGGGGGGGGTCCCGGGGTCCCCCCCACAGCCCCTTGCGGCCAGTGTTCTTGTCTCCCCGCTTGGAGACGTGAAGGAGAATGAGGACGCTCGAGCCCGGAGCCAGCGGGCGGGGGTCAGCGCCTGAGGACACGGAGGGACCCGCGGGGGGTCCGGAGGCGGTCTGTGAGGGCCATCTGCGCTCCGCCGCTCCGGGGCGTCGGGGCCCGGACCCCGCACCCCCAGCGGCTCGCTTCTCCGGCCTTTGGTGCTTGTGAAACATCCGGGATGGAATTCAGACGGAAAACCCCTACATTCAGGCCGAAGTCCGTGTAGGGGCCGGTCAGCCGGTTGGCTGCTGGGGGCCGTGCTCGTCCTGGGAGGGGTCTTCCTGAAAGGGGCCTTTCGGGCCGCTCAGAAATAGCTCCGGGTCCTCCGCAAACGGAGGGATGACAGAGACCCCCAGAGATGACAGAGACCCGCGGAGAGATGATAGAGACCCGCGGAGATGACAGAGTCCCGCGGAGATGACAGAGACCCGCGGAGATGACAGAGACCCATGGAGATGACAGAGACCCACGGAGATGACAGAGTCCCGCGGAGATGACAGAGACCTGCGGAGATGACAGAGACCCACGGAGATGACAGAGACCCGCGGAGAGATGACGGAGGCCCGCGGAGAGATGACAGAGACCCGCGGAGATGACAGAGACCCGCGGAGATGACAGAGACCCACGGAGATGACAGAGTCCCGCGGAGATGACAGAGACCCGCGGAGAGATGACGGAGGCCCGCGGAGATGACGGAGTCCTGCGGAGAGATGACGGAGTCCCGCGGAGATGACAGAGACCCGCGGAGATGACAGAGACCCACGGAGATGACAGAGACCCGCGGAGAGATGACGGAGGCCCGCGGAGAGATGACGGAGACCCGCGGAGATGACAGAGACCCACGGAGATGACAGAGACCCACGGAGATGACAGAGTCCCGCGGAGATGACAGAGACCCGCGGAGAGATGACGGAGGCCCGCGGAGAGATGATGGAGACCCGCGGAGATGACGGAGACCCGCAGAGATGACAGAGTCCCGCGGAGATGACAGAGACCTGCGGAGAGATGACGGAGGCCCGCAGAGAGATGACAGAGACCCACGGAGAGATGATAGAGACCCGGGGAGAGATGATAGAGACCCGCGGAGATGACAGAGACCCGAGGAGAGATGATAGAGACCCGGGGAGAGATGATAGAGACCCGCGGAGATGACAGAGACCCGAGGAGAGATGACAGAGACCCGCAGGGGGATGACAGAGACCCGAGGAGAGATGATAGAGACCTGCGGAGAGATGAGGGAGGCCCGCGGAGGGATGACGGAGGCTCGCGGAGAGATGACGGAGACCCGCGGAGATGACAGAGACCCGTGGAGAGATGACGAAGGCCCGCAGAGGCCCAGCGTGGAGAGGAGGGAGCCTCCGCGCTCCTGTCCAGCCGGCAGGACCCTGAGCGCCCGCCCCTCCTCTGTGGCCAGTTCAGGAATGAGGGGCTTTGTCCGGCTGCGGCCGGGCTGCACCTTGCGTCGCTCCCGCGTCTCTGCTCGCCCCGAGGGTGCCCAGAGGCGAGGCCCGGGGACCGCCGGCCCCCGGCGATCCCACTGGTGATCCCACCGGTAATCCCACCGGCGATCCCCGGTCTCTGTTCCTGGGATCTGCAGCCAGGAGCCCGGCCCCGACCTGCCTTCCCAGAGGCGCCTCCGATGCCGCGGCCGCTGCCCCAGGATGTCTGTTTGGTCTCACTTTTCAGCTTTTATTCCTAAGTGCGTTGTGTAACATCAGCTTGATTTTTTCCCCTTGGGATTTTTGAAAAGGATGTCTTTGAATCGAGGGGAGAAGAAAGAAGGACAATAGTTATTTCTGCAGGTAAACCTGAGGTCATCCAATGCCCTCAGCAGTGAGCCCTGTTAGAAGTTGCTGCCCCACGTGTACCCGAATGTGTATAGCAGCAATGTCCGCAATAGACCAACTGTGGAAAGAACCTAGATGTCCATCAACAGATGAATGGATAAAGAAGATGTGGTATATATACACAATGGAATACTATGCAGCCATCAAGAGAAGAGGAAGGTTCTCGTTGACGGGGACCATCAGCAAGTGCTTATCCCACAGATAGTATGTGCGTCGATTTTATATTTCTCATGGGGGCCCAGACAGCGAGCCCTGTGCCGACACTGAGGAACGCTGAGCATCTAGGACTACGGCTTATACTTTCGATTTATTCCCTAATAGCCTTCAGATGCATTTTGGGCTCATCACTGAGCAGGTATCTATAGAGTGGGAACGGTTGGTGCTCAAGGAATAGGGCCCTTTATCCCCCACCCTAGTCTGAGTATCGTAGAAAACTTAAATCCAGATTGGCTGAGGAAAGCCTGGATGATGTAGATTGTTCGTTTGTTTGAGAGACAGAGAGAGAGAGAGAGCGGGGTGGGAGGGGCAGAGGGAGAGAGAGAATCTGAAGCAGAGCCTGAGACTGGGCTCAATCCCACGACCCTGAGATCGTGACCTGAGCCAAAATCAAGAGTCGGACACTTAGCCGACTGAGCCCCCCAGCCGCCGCAAGCCCTGGATGTTCCCGAACCACCCATCTCGGGTCCGAAAGGGTTGAAGGAGCCGTGAACAGCGAACGCGTTCAGCCGCGCACATCCCTTCAGCGTTGTGGGATGGAGCCTGGCGTGAAGCGAGAGCCGAGGTCTGTGCTGGTCTCCGGTGCGGGCGGCCGCGGGGACAGGGGTCGCCACACTCGGGCCCAGGTGTGGGTCCCAGGGCCACTAATTAGCTTCTGACCCTGACGAGCAGCTTGCCCTCTGTGGCCTCTGTGCTCTACTGTGAAATCAGAAAGGGAAACTGGAACGTCTCTTAGGACCCAGTGCCCGGTGTCGTCTGATGACTCACCACTCACTCAAGTAACTGGCATTTTTCACTTCTCCACTAAGTGACCTCCTGTTGCAGTCAGACCTGTCAGCCCGCACGGGAGGGGAGGGTTAGAGGCTTGGGGTTACTTGACCCCTTTCCTGTGGGGGCGCAGAAGCGGGTCTGTTGCTCTCAGCCCTGCTGGGGGCGGGTCTACAGGGGCCCCCGGGGCCGTTCCGACGGGGGCCACATCTGCACTCCGGCCTGTCCCGCGGGGCCACACAGGCCTGGGTGTGCCGGTGAGAAGGTGGGAAAGGCCTGTGCCGGCGGCTGGGGCCCCACCACCCTCTGCTCCCTGGACCCAACAGGATGACACGCAGCGACCCGGCGGCCCCTGGTTTGGGCTGAGAGCTGCCCCTGGAATGTCCACTGAGTCAGAGGCTGCAGCGAACCCGTCGGGTTGACCCCTGAACCCGGGTCGGTGCAGGGGAACTTGTGTCTGTCATTCTGGCAAAATGTTTGCTTATCTTTATGAAAAAATTCTTTTTGGCTTTTTATCCTCTAAGATTCAAGTTTCCTACTGCCTTGCAACTTGTCAGCTTTGATTTAGAAGAGATAAGCCCTAACGCTGGAATCTAAGTCATGGCGGCAAGAGCGATAATCTGAGGAGAAAAGGGCTAAGAAACGTAAGTTTTGTTTTGTTTTCAGAGAAGAATAGAGCCAGATGCCGGTAGAATCTGCTGTCCGCCAAGGAAAGGCGCCTGCTTCCGGGAGCAGGTGTAACGGAGGATGAGCCCCACCCCCCGCCCCGGGGGATGTCAGGGCCGAGGCATGTGGCCCAGAGCGAGGGTGGGTGGCCCCATGCCGGGCACCCCGTCTATGTCCACGAGGACTGACGCTGACTAGACGAGTGTTGCGTCATGCAAGCCTCCTGTTCACAACGGAAGACGTCGGTCGGTTGGTTGGGTTCCCGTCCTTGGAGCGGGCGGGGCTCCACCAAAGGGCCTTCCTTTCACTGGCTCCAAAATGAGAGGATGAAGTCCTCAGACACCAAATTCAAAATTCAAAAAGAAATTTGAGCTCTTCATCAAGAAAGATATTTTCAGCCTCCTTTCGTCTTGCTCGTTCATTTTCTTTACTCATCTAGTACCCAAATAAAGGCAAAATTCCACCATCCTTCTGCGTGGAGGACCACTGGCCACTTGCTTGGCATCGGGCCATGTTACTTCTGCCTGGCCGCTCCTAGGATTTTTCATCTTTTTTTTTTTTTTTTTTAGGATTTTTTCATCTTCCCCGTGAGGGCTTAGTAAGCGAGAGAAAAAGCGCCAGGCTGTAAAGAGCCGCACCGTGCTCGCAGCGAGGCTGGAGAAAGGCCAGCCCCGCCCGAGGCCCCGGCACGGCGTCTCTTGATCTGACCCCGCACGGTTCAGGCTCCTCGTACTCACTCTCCTCGTGGACACTTGCGACCAATTCCGCGCCAGCTGGTTATAAGAGAGTTATTACAGCTGGGGTTTTGTTTTGGATTGGACTCGGACTGTTCTCCAGGCGTGCTGTGCATCTAAGCAGAGGCAGGCGAAGTCGCCCTCTCCGGTCTGCTCAGAAATTCTCTGCCTCGAAGGGAAGGAGAGATCTCAGAGTCAGAAAATGTTTATATTTTTAAAAAGCAGAATCCAGGTGGGAACCCCTCTTTCCCATCCTTGACGCCAGGGCACAGTACTGAGCGGGGGGGCTGCTACCGAATTTGGGGTCCCGCGAGCAGACTAGCGGGAGGATGAGGGACATGGTCCTTGGCTGCTCTGGGGACACGGGCTGCGTGGCCGTGGAGAGGCGGTCAGGACTTCCTACCACACCACTTGCTATCTTGGGAATGCCACACCATGGGCATTTTTTAAAAGTTTGATTCATTTTTTTTAAATAAAAGTAAGGAAAAGCGATCTACAGACTCTTGAGTAAAAGGAATCCCCCTTTTCTATGCACTTGGGCAACTTTCTCTTCTGCCATTTGTAGAATATATAAAAGAAAGACAGAAGTAGAATATGATTGTTCCAATTTCCTGTTCCTGCTCAGACGTCATTTGTCCTGTGTTCTCGGGGCTAATGTAATTCTGTTCCTGGGACGAGCAGACGTCTTCGGACCCCACTCAGTGACACGAACGGCTCTGACAGTGCCGCCTGTCTCCCTTTGCTCACCCCCGGCTGTTTTCCTGGGTGGGCCTTCACACCGGGGGTCGCGCTCTGGCCATCAGGGGTCGCGCTCTGGCCCTCAGGAGCCACGCTCGGCCTGCCTACGGGCCCTCGTGCGGGGTGAGGAGGACCCCAGCTGCCTAGTCACAGGTTCCAGCTGGTGAATGCTGGTCACGTGGGACTATTTTTGGACCCACCTTTCTCAAAAGTCAATCTGCTGTGAAATTGCCGTGTTTAAAATGTCAGAATCCGCCAGCTTTTCCTCTTTTCCTTCCCATGTGGTTCCAATAGGACCAGACCAATGCATAGAGTTAGACGCTCAGGCTGCAGCTGAAGTGAGGCCCAGCCCCTGAGACCGTGGCTCCTACCGTCGAAGTCCGGGTCCGGAGCCCCGACGGTGCTGAGAAAGGCCAGAGCAGGAGGTCTGGAGGAGCAGAGCTCTGAGCCTCTTCCGTGTGCTTGGGTATCGTCTTTCCATGGCTCTCTGACACTGAGTTTCAGAACACATTTCCGAGATAACGCAGGGAGAACCCTGCAGTGCTCGCGGCAGCTCCGAGCCTCTGTGGATGCGATCCCATCTCACCAACCTTGTGCTTGGTGCTGGGCTCGGGGACCGCCGCAGAGGCGGAGGGAGTCACCCCAGGAGCCGAGGGGACCCATGCACACCTGGGACGGCCCGTCGCTGAAGCTCTGGGTGAGGGTACACGGGTTATATGATGGATACTGTCAGTAGAACACTTCTTAGAGTCATATACAGTTTTTAAAACAGATAAAGTAAAGGATGTTTTATAGAAGGTTCGTTCAAGTCATACATGCAAATACTTGTATCATTTCCAAAGGAGAGTGTGTTCTCTCTCATCATGTGCAAGATGTCAGACCTCCTTCGGTGTGGTTGTAGTACGACTTGGTTTGTGCATGATGACAGAGATGCGCGGTGGAAAGTCCTAGCTTTGCTGCTGACGAACGTGGGCAAGTCTCTCGTCCTCGGCAGTTCTAGACCTCTACGTGTGTGAGTTGGAAATGTGCATACGTGTCCCGACCCCAGGAATGTCCAGAGAAAACTGTGATGTGCGGGGTCGCTCCCTTCCTCACTCGTTTCTGAGGGGTTTATGCCTCCAGGTCAAAGGGGCCATGAACATAAGGGTGAGACGCCCACGCCCGCTGGAGACCGAGGAGGGAGCGAGGGTGGGGATGGCGAGGTGAGGGCGCGGGGTCCGTGTCCGAGAGGAGCCTGGGCAGGAGTCCGGCTGTGCGGGCCTAAGCAAGTTTTAACTTCTCAGTGTCCTCATCTATAAAAGGGGAGTGACACCCCTAACACACAGGGTTATTGGGAGCATGTGCTAGCTCATAAAGGAAACAGGATCTATATACTGTCTGATACAAGGAGGGCAATTAGTGGGGATTTATCCCCCTTTTCAACATAACTCAGAGTGGTGTTTCTCAATAAGGCATAAAACTGCTTCAAAAAATTAAAAAATATATTACACATCTAAAGTAGTATTAATTGTTAGATATTAAAATAGATTGACCTTGGATTTGAGATACTAAGATTAGTAGACCGGGGAGCACTTCCATCGCGCCGTTGTCCCCCCGCAGGCGCGGGCAGCCGGCAGCTGCACACTGGGCTACCCGTCCGGCAGATCTGGGGGCGGGAGCAGCCCTCCACCCCGGCTCTTGTCAGCCCCATCTCAGAAGGCGGAGCCGGTCCGTACAGAGCTGCGGTTGGTCCAGAAGGCTCTGGGTCCTGAGTCACAGCACAGGAAAGAAGAAGAGCTTAGCGTTCGATGTTTGATCTTTATCCCGAGAAGCAAAGAGGAAAGAGTAACATGTTGCTTCTTTGGGTTATGGAGTAAAAGGTTGAGAATCTCCAGGTGGAGGGAATTGCTTTAGGGGCTAGTTTTGAAGGGGGTTATCCGCCCTGGGAAGACGTGTCTCTGGCTGTGGGACCATGAAGAATCTGCTCGATGCGTTCTGGAAGGGAGCATCCGGCTTCTCTCGTCTGGGCCAAGCCTGCCCGTCCCCGGGCACTTCCACTGGCCCCCAGGGGATGCGCTCAGAGTTCCCCACGCTGGACACTTCCTCGGGTCCCCTGATGCTTTGTCACTGTGGGCCTTTGCTTTTTCAGATCACAGCACCAGGGGCCTCGTGGGCTGATTCCATGAGTTTCCCCCAGAATTATCCAGTTCTTTCCCACAAACGGTCAGTGCTTCCTGCAAGAGCCTCTGAGGCAGTTTCTCGGCTGAGGGCTCCGGGGATAGCGAAGGCGTCTCCCAGTTCTCTCAGTGATGAAGCTGCCCTGAATCGTTCGAAGGAAAGGCCCTCAGACCTCCGTCTCACGCGGCGGCCAGGCTCCGGTTCCTCCCAGGCCCCTCCGTGCGCCGAGGCCGGCTCGAAGCAACAGCCTTTGAGAAGATAAGAGAGATAAGGGAAGCTTAAAACCCCTAGTCTATTCATTTCGAATTTGGGTTGTTTTTGGAGTCGCAGGGATATTCGGAGTTCCCGGCGGGGTGGGAGCAGACCGGCCTGCCCTTCGGAGCCCGGGCGTCCGGGCGCGGTGGTGGGGCGAGCGCGCTCTGCGGCTCCTGGTCCCGAACCGGGAGAGCCGAGCTGCCCCGAAGAAGCCGCCTGCCTTGAGAACCTTGTGGGGATTTGTGTGAAGGATGAAGTTTTTTGTTTCCATCCTCTGCATTTCCTGGAGTCCACATTTGTCCATCATGTCCCCGGTCATTCCCTCGAGCTTAAACGGAAATGGGGGAAGAGAGAGACGTTCAGAGCAGGGCGAGCCACGTGAGTGGGGCGGTGGGAGACCGCCCGCGGGAACCCTGACAGCTCAGCTTGGAGGAGAGTGTGCCACCGGGAAACACTTTTGCTTTAAATTAAGCTTTTGTTTTCTTTGTGGTATTAGTTGTTGCCTAACCATGAATTCTGCTGCTCTCCAAGAGTTTGGCAGCTCGGCCTTTTGTTCCTAGCACAAGACTCTAAAAATGGGGTAAACTAACTCTACTTGTCTAAGGGACAGTGTGACTACCTTCGTCCTTGTGTGCATGTCTCCAGACTTCCCACGGCTACATAAATACTTAGAAACTTCAGAACAGAATCTACGAAGGTAAACATGAAAAACGATCCTTGGTTGCTGACTCTGGCCTAAGTCCTAGGGCTCCGTGGCGATGCCGGCCGCTATCGTGAGTAGGAGGCGGATGGGGCGCGAGGGCTTCCTGAGCCGGGCTGGCCGGCAGGGGCGGCGCACAGGCCTCTGTCGGCTCCTCCACCTCTGTCTGGCAGCACACAACTCAGTGTTTCCAGATGTTCTGAGTTTCATGGTGCGTGATCCAGGACCTGCAAGCCAGAAATCTTATTTTCCACACCCTTGGGATGCCTCCTGCTGCAACTGGAACTCGGAGTTTCTGACTATGTCAGGTCCGTGACAACAGTTCTGTGGCTCAGGTGAGGAGTGACAATGGCATGGGTTGCCCGTCTTGGCTCTGCCTATCCTGATGTTGTTCTAGAAGGTCCTGTGAACACACCGTGGAACTGGTAAGTTTTGAACTCTCATGACTCAAAAGACAAACCATATCTGTTTGTTTTTGTTCAGTTTTCCAAGTTTTATATAGAGTTCCCATAAATAAAACATTGTGCTTTAAGAATGCGAGGGCATGAAAACAGAGTTTAGCCAAAAGCAGTATCTAATATTCTAGTCTTCTGGGTTGTTTCTTAGGAACCCTGATTTTTATACTAGAAAATAATTTAGGGCTCCAAAAGGTTACCAATTGAATTTTTCATTTCTTTTTTATTTATACATGAAGTCTGAAAATATTTATGTGTAAAATCTTCTTGCTCCATACAGTAATCAGTAAGGTCATGGGAACCCCCACAGGTATCAGGAACATGACCACAACTTAGCGCCCCCCTTGCAGGCTGTGGCAGAGTGTGGATTCATATCCTGACTCAGCTGTATGATGGAAGTGAGTTCCAGGGTCATTTTTTTCCTCAGTGATACATATTGATGATGGTGTGCCCATGAGATATATACAAAAACTTGTTATATTTAAGAGATTTGTGGATTAATGACCAATAATGTTTTCGATGGGTCTCATTCTTTCCCTGGTTTTATTCTCTGCTAACGCAATGTCAGGACAACCATATTTAAATATACAGATAGTCCTATATATTTTGATTTTTAGTACCATTATTTTTTCACAGGGACATTACAACCTCTACCTATATACTCATTCAATAACAGCATTCAAAAACAAACATAGGTGACATTTTTGGCTGCTTGGAGAAGGTACTATATCTGATGGGTTATTGGAGATCTTTATTTTTGAAAGAAGGGGGGGAAGTCAAGAATGGGTAAATATATTTCAAAAGTAGGGCTCCTAATGATTAAAATGAAAGTTTAGGTGGGTGACTCTGGATGACCTGAGAAAACATGTCGTTTTTTTGAAAGTGAGAAGAGATCTTGGAAGTCGAATATACTCAAGTGAAATAATTCAGTGAATAAATTTAGCATAAGTTTTTGTTGTTGTTGTTGTTCTGTTTTATTTTGTTTTGCCCGAAGTGGGTTTAATAACATGAGAAAAGTGTCCAGCAAAGAGACAATTGGACTAACTTAGAAATGGGATGATGAGAGGATGTATACTTCAAGCAGCCAACTAAGTAAACAGTGGCCAGTGAGATAGTATATCAATTAGTTTTGGCTGTGTAACAAATGGCCTCGAAACTTAGTAGCTAAAACAATAGCCATTTTATTTAGCTCACTATTCTGTGGGTTACTGGGTGGTTCTTCTGGCCTGAGGTAGTTCAACAGATCTCTGAAGGGCTGCCATTCATCTGTGGAGAGATGACAGGTCTACGGTGGCCAAGGGCTAGCTGATGAGAAGCTGAAGTCCTTTAGCTCTTCTCTATCTAGGTTTTCATTAATCAGGATAGCTTAGTCTCATTAGCATGACAGACTTAGTGTTCCAAGATGTGAATCTAACCATGACAGTAATTGCATTGAATGTAAATGGGCCAAATATTCCAATTAAAATGCAGTGATTGTCTAAATAGACTAAATAGAAAATAAGACTTACTATAGGCTACCTGAGATTTTAAATATAAAAAATAGGTGGAAAGTAAAAGGATGGAAAAAGATATACCATGCAATGAATATAGGAAACTTGATGTGGTTACTTTAGTACCAGACAATGTAGACTTAAAGACAGAGATTGTTTCCAGAGATAAAGAGGAACATTTTACTTTAACAAAATGGTCAGTTTTCCAGGAAGACATAATAATCGTTATGTGCATGTATCCGAATACCTCAAAAGAGCCTCAAAATGCATGAAAAGAAAACTGATAGAATGAAAGAGAGAAATAGACAACTCTAAAATCACAGTTGGTGATTTTAACCCTGCTTTCTTCATAATTGATAGAACAACTAGAAAAAAATCCAGTGAGGATATGGAAAATTTGAACAGTGCTATCAACTAACTTGATTCAATTCACCTTTTTCTTTTCAATTTACTTTTATAGAACATTCCACACAACAACTTGGGAGTAGACATGCTTTTCAAGTGCAGCTGAAATATTTGCCAAGATAGACCATATGCTAGATCATAAAATAAATCTCAATACCTTTTGAAAGCCTGAAACCTTACAGTTTCAGCTCTCTGATCAAAATAGAATCAAATGAAAAAAATCAACTACAAAAAAAAAAATAGAAAAGTCTTCAAATGCTTAAAAATTGAACAATAAATTTCTAAATAATTCAGGGGTAAGAGAGGAAAACACTAGGAAAACTGGAGAAATTTTTTTTGTATGAAGTAAGTCTCTTTTTTTAAAATTTTATTTTATTTTTTCAGTGTTCCAAGATTCATTGTTTATGTACCACACCCAGTGCTCCATGCAATACGTGCCCTCCTCAATACCCACCACCAGGCTTACCCAACCCCCCACCCCTCCCCTCCAAAACCCTCAGTTTGTTTCTCAGAGTCTTCAGTCTCTCGTGGTTCATCTCCCCCTCCGATTTCCCCCGATTCACTTTTCCTTTCCTTCTCCCAATGTCCTCCATGTTTTTCCTTATGCTCCACACGTAAGTGGAACCATATGATAATTGACTCTCTTTGCTTGACTTATTTCACTCAGCATAATCTCTTCCAGCTCCATCCATGTTGATACAAAAGTTGGGTATTCGTCCTTTCTGATGGAGGCACAATATTCCATTGTATATATGGACCATATCTTCTTGATCCATTCATCTGTTGAAGGGCATCTTGGCTTTGATAATTGGAGAATATTTTAACTTAATGAAAATAACTACAATAATAACAGCATTTAGAGAGAAATTTAATGATGTTTCTAATGATGATATTAGGAAAGGAAAATAGTTTAAACTTTCCCTGTGTTTCTACATGAGAAACTAGAAAAAGGGAAGTAAATTAAAGCCAAATAAACAGGATTAAAGAAATTAATAAAGAACTGAAATAAGTAAAGTAGAAAAAGGCAAAAACAATAAAGACAAAATACTGTAAGTTGGTTCTTTGTAAAGAATAATAAAATGGATAAATCTGTAGTGAGACTAGTCAAGAAAAAGAATAAGAACAGAAATATTAGAATGGAAGAGGGAATATCACTGCAATTTTTATATAATTTAGAACGAGTCTAAGGGAATATTATAAACAGAGTTGTTGTAATAAATCTGATAACTTAGATGTCATGGACAGTCTTTGATAGATAGCTTACCAAAATTGACACAAAAATATATAGAAAACTTAAATAACCTATGTCTAATTTAAAATTTGAACTTTTGTATTGAAGATTATTAAAAAACCTTACCACAAAGAAAAATTTGAGCCAAAATGGTGAATTCTAGAATGATGGAAGAAATAATATTACAAAAATTACAAAAATTGGAGATGAAGGAATACTTTCTCACTGATTTTATTCACACAGCCCACACAGCCCTGATACCAAACATGATAAAATTAAAGGATAGTATAACACTGGCAAGTAGGATATATTCCAGAAATCCAAAGGTTAGTTTAATGTTTGAAAAATCCATCAATATAAAACACATATTAACAGAATAAAAAAACTGTGTGATAATTTTAATAAATGCAGAAAAACATTTGACAAAATTAAACATTTATTTGTGATAAAAATTTTTTTAACAAATTCAAACAAAAAAATAATAAAGGAACTTCTTCAGTCTGACGAAGGGCATCTATGAAAAACCTACAGCTCACTTAATGGTAAACTATTGAAGGCTTTTCCCCTAGAATCATGAACAAGGTAAGGATGTTCTTTCTGATCACTTAAATTCAACATTGCATCAGAGTAGCTAGCCAGTGCAATCAAACAAGAAAAATAAATAAAAAGGCATATGAATTGGAAAAGAAGAAAGAAAACTGTCTTTATTTACACATGGCATGATTATTTACGTATATGATTCTGAGAGATATACAAAATAACTACTAGAAATAGTAAGTGAATCTAGCAAGGCCATAAAATATGAAGTAAATATAAAAATTAATTGTATTTGTATTTTATATACTAGCATCGAGCAAGTGGAAAATGAAATAGAACTTAATTTATAATAGAATTAAGATGGAATATATATATATAGAAGTGGGAAAGAATTATTCAAGAAATTAATAAATATATAAATAATAAATAAATGGAGGGAAATACTACTGTCATTAATTTAGAGGTTAAGAATTCAAATACCCACAAATTGTTATTTAGATTCAACACAGTCCAACCAAAATACTAACAGGCTGTTTTTTATAAAAATTTACAAGTTAATCCTAAAGTTTATATGGAAATGCAAAGGGCCTGGAATAGCCCAGATACTTTTGATTATGAAGAAGAAAGAAGAGGAGTCATCCCACCTAAGCTTTGCTGTGAACCTCAAACTGCTTTAAAAAACAAAGTCGTTTAAAAATGTACCCTTAAGATCTGTGAATTTGACTGCATGAAAATTTTACCTCAATTTAAAAAACCCTCCAAAACAACAATAAAATAAAGAAAAACAAATCTATTTCATGCTCAGACACAAAAACATACACACCCACACAAAATGGGAGTTCATATTGGATGTGCCCTTCCGGAGAAGATTCGAATATATTTTGTGGGTGATTCTTATTCTTTAAAGTAAAAAGTCTTCAACAGAACCTGTCAAATCTCTAAATTGTTCCCCTAAATTAATGCAACCCAGTCGTCTTTCCAGACTCCTCTGAACTACTAGTTTTGATCCCACTTTCCATTAACTGGTCAACCCTGTGGCCCGGATACACCGGAGGGACCCCTCTGATCTGCCTCATCCCCTCCCCCACCGAACCTGCCCGCGGCCCCTCCCGCATTCGGCTGCGGCCCAGGCCCACCGCAGCTCTGCAGACCGCGAGAAGCCAGGAAGAAAGCAAGCAAGGCCGGGGAGGAGAGACTGCGTGCCGGGGGAAGGGCAGCTTGTCTCCGAGAGCGGGACCCGGGGCGAGGCCTGAGCTCCGCGCCCAGGACTGAAAAATGCAAAGGGAAAGGAGGTGCAGCCGCACCCGATGCTCACGAAGAATGTCCAGAAGAAGAAGGCTCTTCCTGTCCTCAAGCAGGCAGTGACGTCTGCGTGGGTGGGCGGCGAAGAGGCTCCAGGGAGCAGGCCCGGGCTAGGGTTAGGGTGCAGCTCGGAGCCCCATTGCAGGGGCGCACGGAGGCACAGGCTGCGGCCCGGAGAGGGACGGGGCGGCAGAGGCTCACGCTGGCGCCCGGACAGAGGGCCAAGGTGCGCAGAAGGAAGGGGCCGGCGGACCAGCTGACGGGCAGGCGGTTGGCAGGACAAGAGAGAAAGAGGCGACACCCGAAGCTCTTTGGGCACATCGCACCCTGGGACAGTCACTGCGGGTGAAGGTAAAGGGTGGCCTGTGCCTGAGTCAGTATGGAGACAGGACACCAAGGGGTCACGGCAACGGTGAGACATCCAGCCGCGGGGACAGGGTCCCGGTCTGGGGAGACGCTGCTGGGAGGGTCTGTCCGCGGGACCTGCCCCTCAGGTGCGCCCTCCCTCTTCTCAGCCCGCAGGCTTCTCTTCTTCGGGGGCGGCCCCTTTCTCTTTCATTCACAATTCGCAGTAAGTGTCCTTGCCTACATTTCCAAATTTAATAAGAAAAGATTTAAAATAATCTCTGAACAGTGAAAACCAGAAAGGACTATAAAAGGTTAAAAATAACTTTGAACATGTTTAAAAATATAATTGCTTTGGATACACAATCTGTAGCTCTCAGCTGCCTCTGCTCAGTGCCAGCAGCCCTGCACCTCAGAGCCGACGTCCCTCCATCCATCCGAACAAAGGGCGAGCATGTTTGTCGCCAATCCTGAGTCAAACGATCAGCACAGAACACGATTTTGCTGACTGACCCGCACTTAGAGTACACCTCCAGGCCGTGATTCCGAACCCCTCGCGTCTGTGTTCTTTGTGCACGTTGAGGGTTAGGTAAGATCGAGCTATTTCTTATCTTGTTTCCCCTGAAGCAGGCCAAGCCTCTGAATCCTCCCGTTGGCGGCGTCTCCCTGCAGGGGCCGTCTGGGCTCTCGGGGCGGCCTGGGTGCGTGTCCAGGACTCGGGAGGGGAGGCGAGGTCCAGCTCTCCCAGACCTGGAGGTGCCAACCCTCTCTGAGATGTTCGATGCCATCATGTTCCTCCCCCTCTCCCACGACACCCGTTCTCTTTACAGAGGTTAAACTTGCAAATTTTCCCTCTTTAGCAAGAGAGGCCGCGGGCTGCATCACATTGCACCGGGGAGAACGTTGGTGCAGATTTACCTGCACAGGTAGCCTCAGTGGAAGTCACTGCCTCGGGTTTGATGACAGGCTGCCTGTCTCCCAGGCATCTTCACTCCTGAGGAGGGTGAAAGCGAGCAGGGGCATGTCCCCCGAGCTAGCCCTAGAGATGCCCGGAGAGAAGCAACATTCCTAGAACTCAGAGCCCTTTAGCAAGCGGAACAAACTCCGAGCTCAACCTCTGAATGGGGTTATGTTGGGTCCACTGCGAGGAGGGTGAGTGACGTGGAATGGGGTATTCTATGAAAGAACAGCAGTGATTATCGGGCATATTACCAGGAACGGCAGAGAACAAATAGACAACAAGCAAATACATAAACCTGAAGACTTTGCAAGCAGAAGAAAACAAAATAATCAATACCATCTTGAGGGAGGTTAGAGATGGTATCAGAGCCCCCCAGTGAGAACAAGATGATATTACACAGAATCATTCATAAGACAATGCACTTAGATATTACATGTGTGTAACATATATGTAATATGTATAACATATATAATCTATATATCTGTATGTTCATATATATAACATAACACATAATTATATACAACATTATATATATATAACAAAAAGTTAACTTAGTAAAAGAGCTGGAAAGTATTGTGGAGGAAATCATCTTTGGAAGCTAGAGCTAAAAGACGAAGGGATGGAAAAGATGGCAGAGAGACTCAAAATTCAGACAAGTCCCGGAGGCTCATTGTATTATAAATCAGAATTCCAGAATGAGAAGACAGACGAGTTGGAAGGAAATAACTGAACCAGTTAAAGAACAAATTCCCAGAACCAAAAGTTATGACTTCCCAGTTTGAAAGAAAAAAGCTGAGGGCCCAGCACAAAGTATGAAAATCTAGCCAAACCAAAGCACAGCACTGGGAAATTCCAGAACAGCGGCAAAGCAGACGACTCTAAGATAAAACACAAAAGGCAGCAGAACCGTTTACAGCCCACAAAGCAGCACTGGAATCGCAGCTCAAGTTTCGGTGAGAAATGATTTCCAACTGAAAATACCACACCCAAACTACCAAAATTGGGGACAGAACATGGGTATCTTCAGATATTATCAAACATGTTCAAAGATATTTGCCTCCTAAACGCCCTTTCTAAGGGAGCCACTGGAGCATGCCTTTCACCAAACGGGGAGAGCAAGGATGCAGCAGAAAGGAAAAGGCATTCCCTGGATGGCGGATGGGCCGTCCTAGAACAGCATTTGTGTATCCAGTTTAGAGAAAATCCAGTGTAGATAGTTCTGTCTCCAAGCAGGAGAAAGTGGGAGAAAACTTGGTGTGTCTGAAAGCCTTGAGAGAAGATTTAGTATTGTATTACTTGAGTAACAACTAAATAAAAGAGAAGGCAATTATTAACTCTAGAAACAACAAAATCTTCTTTTAAAAACAGATTCATCGTTTGCTGTATGTCTTATGTCAAGTGAATTTGCAGTCACAAAAATGTGAATACTAACTATCGATTTGGCCTGAAGGACAAGACAGGTATTTGAGGGAGACGGGGAGTTCCTGTGGGAGTCTGGAGAGGGACATGGGGCCAGTGCCGATGGCGCAGTGGAGGGAATGTAACAGAACATGCCTGATCTGAAAATTTCAGAAGTGTACATTCAGACTTGAGATACAGAGATGTGGAATCACTGTGCAGTGGTGGGAGTGGAAAGGGAAAAAAATGTTTTTCTCTGTGCCTGAATACTCTTCATAAAAATAAAGAGTAAAACTAAGAATTAATGAAGGCAAAGCATACACGCTCATGACAGAGCTGCTGGAACGTGTATGTGCGGGCTACGTCACCACGAGCTTCCTGTTCTTGCCCTCAGGAACACTGGACAGAACTTCAGCACTGTTCTTAGGAGCCATTTAAACAGTATAATCTCCAAGAAAAACACAGAACATGCAGAGATTTGGCGCTCCATGTGCTGTAAACAGTACACTGTCCCAGGACAGGAGCTGAAACAAGAAGGCAGCGGGCAGCCTTGATCTCAGCTTTGAACACGGGCCTCGAGCAGCTCAGACTTCTTGCCTCTCTGTGCATATCTTCAAGTAGCCCTGCAGCAAGTGCTGACGTGTGGACTTCAGGGTACAAGTAAATTCTGGTGAGTGGGTGAATTCACGAATGCTTTGTAATTAGTTTTAAAATTAGGAAGTGTGAGTCTTCCTACCTTGTTTTTCTTTTTCAAGATTGTTTTGGCTATTTTGGGGTTCCTTAAAATTTCATACGAATTCTAGAATCACCTTTTCCATTTCTGCAAAAAAAGGTCATTAGAATTTGGAAAGGGATTGCTCAAATCCATAGATCGCTTGCCATATTCATAATATTGAGTCTTCTAGTCCATGAACGTGGGATGTCTTTCCATTCACTGAAGCCTTCTTTGATTTCTTTCAGCAATGTTTTGTAGTTTCAGTGTCCAAGTATTTTATTTCTTTGGCTCGATTTTTTTCCAAATATTTTATTCTTTTGGACTCTATTATAAATGGAATTGCTTTCTTAATTTACTTTCAGATTATTTAATGCTATTGTATAAAAACACAACTGATTTTTTGTGTTGATCTTGTACCCAGCAACTTTGCTGGATTTCTTTATTTGCTCTAATAATTAGTTTGTTTTTGATGTGGATTCTACAGGATTTTCTACATATAAAATCATGTCATCTGCAAACATATAGTATTACCTCTTTCTTTCCAATCTGAATGCCTTTCGCTTCTTTTTCTTGCCTGATTGTGCTGACCAGCACCTTCCAGTAGTACATGGCATAGCAGTGTGGCAGTGGGCATCCTGGTGTTCCTGATTTTAGAGGGAAAGATTTGGTCCTTCACTGACAAGTGTGATGCCAGCTGTGGGTTTTTCAATTGCCCTTTATCATGTTAAGCTGTTCTCCTCCATTCCTAGTTTGCTGAGTATTTTTTAAAGAAGAAAGGGTGTTGATTTTATCAAATGCTTTTTCTGTATCTATTGAGATGATTGTGTGGGTGTGTGTTTTTTCCTTCATTTTACCAATGTGTGTTACCTGATTGATTTTCTTATATTGAGCTGTCCTTGCATTGCTGGGATAAATCCTACTTTGTATAACCCTTGCTTCATGTATAACCCTTTTAATGTGCTATTGGATTCAGCACACTAAAAGGCGGTGGTACTCAGTAAAAATGTTCACACCTTCGTTAGATCTTGGCTTCAGCTTCGTTTAATGAGTCCAGGTCAGAGCAAAAGCTGGAGTTACCTTAACTGTTGGTTAATAACTGTTGGTTACCACTTTGCTAGTTGGACATTTAATCATAGTAAGGTGAGCATACAAAAAGTAGATTTCTGTTTCTAGGAGTTTTTTCAGTTCTGTAACAGATTATTAACTATACCTGGTCAGCAAGTCTGTGATCCTGCAAGGAATTCATACCAAATTTACCCAAGTTTTAAAAATAAGAATAGTAAAACATTTGTCATTGTTATCTAACTTCATATTTAAAAGATAGGAATGTATGAAATCTGGTTTCATACAACATCAGTATCTCCTTTTCTCTTTTTACCAATAGCAATTTGTAATCAAATTTAGTTTTGAAATGTTTTTCTTGAGATAAATATTTCCTAAGGATTATTGTGTTTTTGTTTGATATGTATCAAAGGAATAATTAATTGACTCTTTATTGACTCCTGCATTGTCTCTATAATATTACCTCCAGCTATTGAGTTAATTTTCTTTTCGATGTTAGTTTTTATTTTTCATTTGAATTACAAATTAATAATTTCCTTTAGTTATGTCTTTGTCAATATTAACAATGTTTTTATTAAAAATAGTATAATTCTTGAGATAGTTGTTACATTTTTCCAAGATATTCTTTAAAAACTCATGATACATGTGTATGAAGTTCAATCCATTTTTTTTTTAATTCATGTCTTTCTTCTCTCCGCATTTGATTTTGAAGATATTAGAGGGTAAAATTCTTATTTCACATTTAAAAAATGATCTCTTCCATTAAAAGATAAAAATCCAAGACTTTTAAATTTCCTTTTATTTTAGATGATCATCAATAAAAATTGATTTATTACAGTATACAACTTTTGCTATTAGGATAATTTTAATAATTAAAATTACATATATATTTACATAAAGCCTATTTTTAACTCCCTTCGTTTGGCATTAGCACAGTGTATTACAACTCCTGTCACATCTGCGAGAGCGTGGGCTCCAGCAGGCCAGGGGCTGATGCTCCTGGTCAGTGGCCCTCTAGTGCAGAGCTTAACAATGGGCTAGTCCCCTCCTTTCTCCTTTTGTTCCTTCTCCTTCTGGTCACTTTTCCTTGCTTCTTGTTTTGTTCGTTTGTTTGTTTCTCTTCATTTCTCCTATTTTTTCCTTCTTCCTTCTTCCTTTCCTTCCTTTCTTTTTTCCTTGTTTTTCTTTCCTTTACCCACATTTGTTGAAAAAGAAAGCATATAGCCTTAAGTAGTGATTTTATTTCTCATCCATCTAGATAACATAATTCAAAATATGTGTGTGACCATATCCTGAAATGCTATAGTATCTGCCTGCTGGATTAAGTTGAGTAACGAACTCTAAAAATTCTGCAGTGCCCTGGAGGTCATTCCAGATATTGTTTGAAATACTTTCCTTTTCAGAGTATCCATGTACTCCGGTATACAGTATTTTGCAAAAAGAAAAAAAATAGCATAATTGAGAATATAATGGGTGCACTTTGATAATTCTGATTTGTTTCCAGAAGAACATTTGACGCTGCTTTGCATTTCCGGTTCCATCCCCCTTAGGGTGACCATTGCTTGTTTGGACAACTGAAGTATCACTGATTTGGTATTAGGAGACGATAAAAGCAGTTTATGCCCAGGAGGGCACCGAGGGTGGAATGAGCACCTCAGTAATTCTGCAGCTTTTCCAGAAGTGAGTCACGGCCAGCAGCAGCATATTTTGTCCAGGCCGTCTCCTTTGGTCACTAGGACTGTGTGTGATGCACGCTTGACCTTCACGGGCGGCTCAGTGCTTGGGAGACCTCCCTCTTCTCCATCAGGTTGCTTCTTAGGAAAGGAAGTGCCACGAGTCCACACCTGAGTATCAGAGGTTGCCCTGACACATGCAGGTGACGGGGTGTCAGACTCCGTAGAACTGTCCGCCTTCCCCCCACTCACTTTCTCTAAGGGCTCGGGCTTGACAGCTTCATTACTTTGTCAGGTGCAATTTACCAGAGTCGTAAAAAACACGCCACCCATATGTCTTCTGAAACAAGATTAAATTCCTTCATGAAAATATACTCTGCAACATGAGATGCACAGTTCTGGAAATAAGTATCCAGATTTCATCACTCATATCTAAGCAGGGAAGAATCTTTTTCCAAGTCTGGCTGAGGGAGAGAAATTATCTGATTAATCAGGAATGTAATTCTTTTTGAAGAGTAGTTTTATTTGAACCCTAACAGGACAGCAGAGGACGGAACGGAGGGAAGTACAGAGGGGAGGCCAGTGGCTGAAGGTACCAGCTAGTCTTCATCACCGGTCAGTTTCTAAAGAATTTAAATATATTAAAATGCAGAGAACACAAATTATAGTACCTAATTTAATCCTGCCTTGGTGATTCAGAAACAATTCAGCATCTTGCTTCAGGGTTGGTATTATGAATATCTGCGGACACTGCATAGTTCCGTGCTTGAGAAATTTGCTTTATCAGCATTGACTGGTGTAGCCAGGAGATACCATTTTACCTAAAACCCCAGTATCAGCAGTGCGTTGACTTAAAATCTAACCCTTCAGTGCTCAAAAGGTGCCAACTTCCAGTTGTAAAATAAGCAAGTCACGGAGATGTAATGTACAGTAGAGTGACCGTGTTTAATAACACTGTATTGTATATTTTAAAGTTGCTACGAGAGCGGGTCTTAAAAGTTCTCATCACAAGAAAAGTTCTGTCGCTGTGTAGTGTGGAGGGTAACTGCACTTACGGGAGGGAGCATTCCACAGTACGTGCATCTATCAAATAATTATGTCATCCTGGAACTAATGCAGTGCTGTACGTCAGTTATACCTAAAGAAATCAAATAATGTTAGAGGTTCCTTTGTCTTTCTGTTACGCTTAATGCTTTAATTCATGTTACTTATTGGAAAACACTTATCATGTGAAGAATATCTGTAAAGTCTTGATTCTATTTTTAGCCGATCTCTTTTATGTGTTCATCTGTTGCTGTACCATTGTAATACTTTCTCAATTATTAAAACTTCAAAATACATTTTAATGTCAGTTATACAAACGTCAACTTATTGTACTTTATTTTTTTTTTAATTTATTCATGAGAGACAGAGAGAGACAGAGAGCGGAAGAGGCAGAGGGGGAAGCAAGATCCCCAGAGCAGGGAGCCCGATGCGGGGCTCAATCCCCGGACCCCAGGACCATGACCTGAGCTGAAGGCAGACGCTTCACCGACTGAGTCCCCCCAGGCGCCCAACTTATTGTACTTTAAATATATTTTTAAAATCAATTTTTCTCTATTTGTTTCTGTAAATGAGTTTAGATTTGTTCTGTCAGATTGTATGGGAAGAATTAATATCCTGCCAATATTTGGTCTTAATTTGAGACCTATCTCCTTATTTATCCAGGTCTTTTCGAATTTTCCCCATCAACAAATGACAGATTTACCATTTAGGTCCTCCACATTTATAGACGTGCATTCCTAGGTACTTTATATTTTTTGTCGCAGTGATAAAAATAATCTTTCCATCATATTTTTGACACCAGCACTGAGATTTTTCACATTCGCTTGTGTCTGATCACCTGATTTCATCACTAATTCCAGCAGGTTCCCTTGGGAAACAGGTAAACAGTTTCATGATCTACAAGCACTCGTTTGGTCTCCTGTTTTTCCATGTTGGCTTATTTCTTCTTTGTTTTGTCTTTTTTTTTTTTAAGTTTATTTATTTATTTGAGAGAGAGAGAGAATGAGCACTGGGGAGGGGCAGAGGGAGAGAGAGAATCTCAAGCAGACTCTCTGCTGAGCGTGGCGCCCGATGCGGGGCTCAGTCTCACGGCCCTGAGATCAGACGTGAGCGGAAACCAAGAGTCGGACACTTAACCGACGGAGCCACCCAGGTGCCCCTTCTTTGTTTCGTCTTATTTATCAGGTAGAATATCCAGGACAAGGAAATCAGTGACAAGTGGTCAAAAGTAGCGGACTTAGACCCGTTGCAGTCCCAGCTGTGCTGTTCACGTCCGAGTGACTCTCCCCCAGTCGTGTCCCTGTGAAGGTGTCCGTGTCGTGTTCATTCAACTGGGGAAATAGAATCACCTTCCTGGGTGAGTGCAAGGGTCGGAGATAAGTTTTGTCATTGCCTTGGGTCAGAGGCCAGAATATACATTTCATCATAGTTATTGTTTATACTAAATAATTCTGATAATATTGGGCATCCTTATTTCTTCCTTGATTTTAAGAAAAAGCATCCTTGCTTATTCATTTTTTAAGAATGAATTTCTTTTCTTTTTTTTTAAGATTTTATTTATTGATTTGTCAGAGAGAGAGAGAGAGAGAGGGAGGGAGCACAAGCAGGGGAAGTGACAGGCAGAGGGAGAAGCAGGGTCCCCACCGAGCAGAGAGCCCGATGCAGGGCTCCATCCCAGGACCCTGGGATCATGACCTGAGCCGAAGGCAGAGGCTTAACCGACTGGGCCACCCAGGCGCCCCGAGGATGAATTTCTTGTATTAGTCTGACATTAAGGTTTTGATGATGGTTTGCAACTGATTTGTTTTAAAGGCAATTGTATAAACAGAAGATTTTTTTCCCCATAAATAGATGCTGGCTTTTATTATAAGGTAGTTTTATGATCTTTATAAATAATATTTTTCTTTGACCAAGAGTTGTGATGAATTTTGATAATGCATATATCAGTATTAAACCATCCTTGCATTTTTTATATAATTTCTACCTGGTCAAAATGTATAATTATATTAACATACCTGGTTTTACATTAGTCAGTACATAGTATATAGGGTTTTTGTTTCTAGGACAGAAAATACTCTTCTTCATAACTCTGTTTCTAATGTTGTGATTTTGCATTTTCTTTTATTTCTTGAATACTCTGAGAAAATAATTATTTTATTGCTTGTTTTTAAAGAATTAACATTTGAGTTATATAATTCATTATTTTTCTGTCTTCTAATTCTTTGTTTTTGTTTTATTGTTCAGACCGCTGTCCTTATTTTCCACATAATTTGTTAATTGCATGCTCGCTTTATTTCCACTTCCTAAAACTAATAATAAAACACTATTGACCAGTATTTTAGATGCTACTTATTGACCATATAATTATACTACTGGCTATTTGTATTAAAATCATTTTAGCCTGTATTCCCTAGTTGTCACATTCAATTTGACAACATTCCACTCTTATTTTTTTTTTTAAGATTTTATTTATTTATTTGACACAGAGAGATCACAAGTAGGCAGAGAGGCAGGCAGAGAGAGGGGGAAGCAGGCTCCCCGCTGAGCAGAGAGCCCGATGCGGGGCTCGATCCCAGGACCCTGAGATCATGACCTGAGCTGAAGGCAGAGGCTTTAACCCCCTGAGGCACCCAGGCGCCCCAACATCCCACTCTTAAAATCTAGGTTTAGAAGTAGGAGTCACTTTATGGCACACAGTACCGGTCGGTCCCGCGGCCCTAACGAAGCACCAGGGGTTCGGTGTCCGCGCGCAGACTTGCGTGCTGTCCGGCCCGCAGGCGGGAGGGCTGAGACGGGGGCGTGCGGGGCTGCTCTGGTGTCGTCTTCACAGGCCCGGCAGCTGCCTCGTCGCTGTGTCCTCCTGCATCTTTCCCCTGGGAGTGCGTCCTTGGGCTCTACCTGCTCTCGGTAGGACACCAGTCCTCCGGGAGTAGGACCGTACTCTGTGACCTCGTTTGACCTTCACGAACGCCGGCCAGGCCCTCTCCAATTGCAGTCATGTCTGGGGTTAGGGCGTGAACCTACGGGTTTGAAGGGAGCACCGTCTCACCCATAACATACATCACTATGTTTCACATTCTGTATTTTGTGATTGAAACATATTTTCAATATCTTAAGTCTGTTTCTGTAAATAGATTTCTTTAGACACATCTATGTTTAACTGGTTTTAATACTTACTAGTATTTTTCCATTCTTGAACTCTTTGCTTGGATTCCTGTCATGCTGGATTGGAATTTCTCTCCAGGGAGATTTTTCAGAAAGCCTTCACCAGTGGGATTGTTTTGAACTCTGCTATTTCTATTTATTAGATCAAACACACCTTGATGATTAAAACATCATGTAGTTATGTGTTGCCTTTCAAACACTGTAGGCCTTATTCCATTATATTTTGACATTTAATATTGAAGAGGAAAATTATATTTTGGTTGCTGAGTAGACAAATTCCCTCTCATCCTATTGCTAATAAAACTTAGTTTCTTCCCTTATTCTTTTTTTTTTAAAGACCTTATTTATTTATTTGACAGGGAGAGATCACAAGTAGGCAGAGAGGCAGGCAGAGAGAGAGGGGGAAGCAGGCTCCCCGCTGAGCAGAGAGCCTGATGCGGGGATCGATCCCAGGACCCTGAGATCATCACCTGAGCCGAAGGCAGAGGCTTTAACCCACTGAGCCACCCAGGCGCCCCTCTTCTCTTATTCTTATTCTTGTTTCATCTGTTGTCACTATTGGTTGATTTTTTTTTTCTTCTTTTTTTGGTCTGGAATGACTGCATTTGCTGCTTTTCAGCTCAGGAAAGTTGTCTTATATAATTTTTTTTCTTTTTTTTCTTTTTTTATAATTTTTTTTCTATTATGCTTCTATATTCCTGAAGCTTTCTTTGTATCACTAGAGATCTTTATAAAGTTCTTCTATTTTCTGTTCTCCACAAATACCCCCTTCACTCTCATGACTTTCTTCTACTTCATATTCTAGAGCAGTGCCCAGTTTTGCCTTCCCACCTCAGAGCGTGTTTATGAATGATTTTTCAACACTTGCTAGCAGTTCCCTGCACTGTTACCAAGATTCTTCTCTGCCCTTTTACAGAGATTTCTGTGACAATTGTACCTCCCGGGGGTAACCTTCTGTGTCCTACCCTCACGGCTTTAACGACCAATTTCCTGAAAATGCCAAGTGTTGCTTGAGATGTCTGCTTCCGAGTAAGCCCGGGCGAACCTGCGTGGACAGGGCAGCGGCAGCATCTGGCCGCCGCGAGGGCCCTGTGAACATTCCAGAATGATGGACGGGCGGCAGTTTCTGGAGAGGACTGCCCCTGCATTCCTAACCTGGGGGGAGATTTTCTAAGAGCTTCCAGGGCTCTTCTCTTGTGGAGGAAGTCCTCAGTCATTGGAAGCCAAGCCTGGGCACGCTTCCTTCCTCGGGCTCCCTCTGCTCTGCAGTAGGAAAGGGTTCTGCCCGGCTCAGGGTTATGTGGCAAGTCCGTCTCAGCCTGCGGCGTGGTGCAGTCTCAGCTTCTCCTCGTCACGGCTTGGTGGGGAGAAGGGAGAGACGCGGGGTGGCGGGGCAGATCTCCCCCCGAGGCTTCCCGTCCCCCTTCCGCTCGCCGTGTCTCCGCACACCCCTCTTGACCTGCTGACGGGCCGGACAGCTTGGAGGGGGAGTTCTGTCAACCTGTGTCTACTGAGCACGGCGCGCTGGTACGCGGTTACCTGCCAAATCTGTGTATGACTGCACTTAAACCCTTTAAATATTTTAGTGCGTAGAGCTTTTTGTGTGTAGGAACAGTGACATTTTTAATTTCCAAAGGATATGAAAAAGACTTTTGCTACATTCCACTAAAATTTGAGGAGTCTAAACAAAGTGCTTTAGTTGTTCCAATTTTAGAAGTCTAAAATTTGGGTGTATTTGATAATCCAGGAAGATCATGTGAATTTCCATCGATTATGCAAGTAACTGTCACGGTGTGACTGTTGGTAAACACATCTCCGGACGTTTACTGGAATCTCAGATACAGGCTGCTGCTCACTTACTCATGCGGGGGTCGCTCCGTCCCCGGGAGACAGGTACTGGGGGAGTTCGCTACCCGTCTGTGACAGTGAATGGTCTTTTCACTGTTCCTGTGGGGGTGTGTTACGCTCACTTCTGTGGGCTCGCGGGAGGGTAGGCGGGGGCTTCTGTCCAGTGCTGTGTCCCGTGGACGTCCCGTGCGCGCCAGGGGCTCCCCCCCATGGGTGATCTTCACACTGACATTTTGGTTGTCACCCCTTGGGGGACAGTGGAGGCCTGGCTGCTGCTGACACGCTACACTGTACACCACGGCCCCCCATGAAGAACTCGCTAGTCCAAACGTCAGTAGTGCCAAGGCCGAGAAGCTGAGGCACGTGCCGCTGAGCTGTGACGTGGCCCTTCCTGCCTCTGACCATGTCAGCTGTCTGTCATCTCACAGCACCACTGATGTCTTTGAATTTACCCTGCATATCGCTCAAAGCTTCGGTACGCCTGAAGACCATTTCATTTTTTAAAGTACATATATATTTTTTTGCTTACAAATGCTCAAAGCACGTATAATAAAAGGGCTTTAGTTGTTCCAAAAAAGAATGCTGTATTTGTTCCAAAATCTAAATACTGCACTTGAGAGAGATTTTAAATCCATATGGTCCACATGGAAAGGCTCCTTCAGGAACACTCGTTGGCTTGGGACATTAACAGTGCCATATTTCAAATGACAATATTCCCAAGAACCTTAAAGAATAGTATAATTAGAATCATAGAAATTTTGAGCTGGAATGAGTTTTAGGGACCATCCGAAATTTCAGATGTTCAACCAGACTGTCTCCAACACTTTAGAGGTGACACCTGAGGCCCGAAGACGTGAGCCCTAACGACCCCCGGGTGCACAGCCGGCTCCCTGGGTCCTGGGCCAACGGGTCACCTTCAGCTGCAGTGAGCGACTTCCTCTGCTCAGTGGTTGGTGAGGCAAACAATGAAGCAGCCTCATTTCTACCTCTTTCTAAAACAATCCACATCATCTTTCTACATAATATCTCCAGCATAAATATAAAAGAGTGATTGTTAAGAAGATATAATTTCCCAGCAGATGCAGTAAAATCTGAAACACCGCTCACTACGGTAAGGATTTACATAAGTTCCCACACCCTGTCCCCGACACTGCTCTCACTAAGTGCTCCTCGCCAGTGTCACATTCAGCAGGCACTGTGCTCAAGCGAGCAACTGTGAGACGAGAAGCAAGCACCTTCTTGGGGACACCTGGGGGGCTCGGTCGGTTGGAGGTCAGCCTTCGGCTCAGGTCATGATCCCAGGGTCTTGGGATCGAGCCCCTCATCGGGCTCTCTGCTGTGCGGGTGGCCTGTTTCTCCCTCTGCCTGCTGCTCCGCCTGCTTGTGTTCTCTCTGACACATAAATAGATAAAACTTTTAAAAAAAGAAGAAGAAAGTACTTTCCTGACCTGGTGGGGCTCACAGTTTGGTGTTACCGCAACCGCAGGGAGTAAAAAATCAGCATCTCAAGGGCACCTACACTGAACACTTCAACAGGGTTTCATTGCACTGGCTTATCTCACGATCGTGTGTGTCTGTACATGTCGCTAAATCCTGTAGTTGTTCTAGATTAGCTGCCGTCCCCCTGGGGCAGTGGCACTGGATGTGCAGCCGGAAGACGTCAGAGCTCGGCGTCTGCTCCTCAGGCATTTACAGTCTCGTGGTAGAGGACGAGGCTAAAGAAGAAGAAGGCAGAGGTCAATATACAATCGTGAATTGTGATAAAAGTGCCGGGGAACATCCAGGCAGCTAGCGGAGGCGCTCACGGGCTGAGCAGTTGGCTGAGCGGTCAAGGAGGGCCTCTCCGAGGGAGCAGCCCTGAAGGATGACTACGGGTGACGCGGGGGGACAGGGTCGAAGGGCCACTCCAGGCAGCAGGGTTAGTGGTGTCTGCCGGTCTCGCTGGCGGAGAACAGGAGGGTTTCCTTCACGCTGCCATCAGTGAGCACGCTGCCGTAACCAACTTCCCGAGACACTCCCAGTAACCCCACAGGGTGGGCTGATTAGCGGGCTGCGGCCGTAAGGAGCAAAGGGTTTATTTAGGGTCAGCCGACCTGGGCTCCAGCCGTGTGTGTGATTCGTTTCCAGAGGGACCGTGGTGTGAGTGGCCTCCCTAGGCTCTCAGCAGGAGCCGCGCCGGAAGCCGGAGAGCCCTTCCTCCTCGTGCCCCCGAGCTCAGCTCCTCCCCAACCTCGGTCTTCCCGCAGAGCCATCTTCCCCTTGAGGCTTGGCCCCTCTGTCTTGAATTGCAGCCCCTCATTACCCCAGTAAACCCTATACCCTTTCCTGCACACCAATTACCTGTAATTCTACACATTTTCTTTGTTTATTATATGTCTCCTCCACTAGAATTAATCTTTGTGAAACCAGGGGTTTTCATTGCTTTTTTTATTCACGGCTAACGCCAGTGCTTAGAAAAGTAGCTGATATATCAGACATAGAATAGATACTTGTTAAAAGCATGAATCTCACAGGCCTCTTTAGAATCTTAGAGAGAATGCAGGCAAAGACTTTAATATACAACCTTGCATAGAGTAAGTGCACAAAAAATAGCAAACATTTTTGTATTTTAATATAAAAATTAGTGTTTAAATAGAAAAATGTTTAAAATGCTTCTTTTTGAGATTTTTTTTAAGTGAGCACTTTCTGGACAATCCAATCCCTTCAACAAATTGCGTTGGGAAAACTGAATATCCACATGCAAAAGAATGAAGTTGGATCCTTACCTCACACCGTATACAAACATTAAACTCAAAATGGATCAGAAATCTATCAAATTTAATCAAAGATTAATTTAATCAAAAATTAACCAAAGAGACCTAATTGTAATAACTATAAAACTCTTAGAACAAAACAGAGGGGAAGCTTCATGATATTTTATTTTCAGTGATTTCTTGGATATTATACCAAAAGTAGAGGCAGAAAAAGGAAAATAGATAAACTGAACGTCATTAAAATTAAAAACTTTTGTGCATCAAAGGACACTATCAACAGGGTGAAAAGACAACCCACACAATGGCAGATACTATTTGCAAGTCATATACTGATAAGAGATTAGCATGTGGAATATAGAAAGAATTCCTACAGCTCAACAATAATAATAAAACCAAACAAACCAGTTAAAAAAGGGCAAAAGACTCAAGTAGATGTTTCTCCAAAGAAACTGTACAGATAGCCAATAAACACATGAAAAGATTCTCAGCATGATTAACTGTTCAATCAAAGCCACAATGAGATACCCCCCACACCCATTAGGATGGCTGTTACTAAATAAACAGAAAGTAACAATAGTTGACAAGGACAGACGCACAGAAATCAGAGGCCTCGCGCTATTGGTGGGAGTGGAAAATAGAAAACAGCACAGCAGCGTTGCCTCGGAAAATTAGATGCAGAATCGCCCTATGACCCAGTCATTGTACGTCTGGGCAAACACCCGAAAGAAGGGAAGCAGAGATGCAAACAGATATTTGTACACGATTCTCACGGCAGCATGATTCACAACAGCGAAAATGTGGCAACGGTGCAAATGTTCATAAGTGTGTAGATGGATAAACACAGCGTGACACGTAAGTGCAATGCGATAGCGTCCGTCTTTGACAGGAAGGGAGCCCTGACACCTGTTTCCACACGGGTGGACCTTGAGGATGTGACGCTCCGTGAAATAAGCCCGTCCCGGGAGGACACGGGGCACAATTCCACTTAACTGAGGTTCCTACAGTAGTCAAATCCATAGAGACGGAAAGTGAAATGGTGCCTGCAAAATAAAGTGGGGGCCGGGAGGGGGAAGAATGGGGTCAGGTTTAATGCACAGAGTTTCACTTTGAGGACATGAGAAAGTTCTGGGGGGGCTGGGGATGGTGGCACGAGGACGTGGGTGAGCTGAGTCAGTGAGCTCCACGCTGACAAATGGTTAAAATGTTTCTTATGTTCTATATATTTACCACAGTAAAAATGAGGTCCTCTGACAAATATTGTCAATAATATAAAGATATTTTCAACATTGCATAACTTATATAATTCATATTTTCAAGGTTGTGGTATATAAGGTTGTGACATCAGACATTTTGTTACCTTTTTCCTTATGTTTGCCTCCTGTATTCATTCTCCTATAAAATAATCTAAAGCTTTAGAAAATTTGCCATTTTGGAGGAATCAACTTCAGACTCCCTTAACACAAACTATTGGATATATGAAAAGAAACTGAATACAGTAACAGGAGCAGGGTAGTGGAGACAGCTGGAAGTATTTTCACCCCGAAGGTGCCGATTTCAGACTCTGTTGTTGAATTCTCTTGACTGTGTGGCAGGTGCTACTTTGCCAAATGTTAGAGAACCAAAGATCGAGAAAGATGAATGTATTTGCCAAGGTTGAGACACACAGGCATGCTGGAGACTTCTTGCTTTTTTCACTTTTGGGGTACTCACTTTTTATCACCTTCATATTCAGACATCAAAGCCTGCTCATTCACGACCCTTTCTTTTTTACTGACTTAATCATTTAAGTGAGGTGTATAGAGCTCCTCGCCTGCCAGGCTCTGGCGGATTCGGTACAAAGCACCCCGGCTTCTCCTGTGGGAGCTGAGGACGGGAGTTTGCAGAGCGAGGCCCCGAAGCACGTGACCCCTTCTTACAGCACAACCCCTGTTATCTGCTGGGAGCCACCACTTCAGTTTTAGAATGACGGCTTTTCTGGGACAAAATTTATTGAAATGCGTTGGTCTAGAGTGTAATTTGTCAAGTGAATTCCTAATCTACCTTAGTTGGAGATTCTATTTCATGATTTCATGTTTTTCCCCTTAAGGGAATGAAGAGAGAGACTTCTATCATGATTGAACTGGTAAACATTTTGTTCTACTCTACCACACTGTTTTCCTACCCAGGTTTTGAGAACTTCTGTTTGTCGAGCAAGAGGAGAGGTAGAACATCGGGATTACAGAAACTGGGCCGAAACGCTGCTTGCCTCAGAATTCACCGACAGGCTGTCAACTTTGTACGAAGAGAATATCGGCAGCAGCATCTTAGGCGGTGACTCGCCCGCCTCCACACGGAGGGCAAGGCCTCCAGGGGATACCCCGGGACTGCAGGGTCGGGGCTGGGCAGCCAAGCCTCCCTCAGAACCGCGGGGACGGGGAGGAGGGCCGGCCCGAGGAGAGCCGCCGTGAAGTCACCGGGACCCCAAGTGCTCAGCTTGCTTCCGAGTAGACGCGACAGTGCGATGGTGTCGTGCAGGGAGCACCAGGGAATCCGAGACACAGGAGTTGTGCCGCAGCTTGGGTAGGTCGCATGAAAAACGCCGTATGAGTACAGATTTACTCATTTCAATTTTGTGGGTCTTTTCACATTTTGGAGGCAGTGTTTTTTAACCTTAAATTGGTTCCAGGGACAACTGTGCTTATGCCGCCTCCCGGATCAAACAACCCTGACCTGAAGCAGAGGCTGAGTCTTCTCCGAGGTCGGCCAGGTGACTCGTGGCACGGCGCGAACGCAGCTGTGGCGTCAGTGGCTAGTGGGCCATCGGCCCAGAGGACATTGTAGCAAAACTCGTTTTGAGCTCTGATCAATAAGATTGTAATCTTAATTAATCACGGAGACAGGATGCAAATGGAAAGTGAGGATCCTCAGTTTACGGAGAGAGAGGAGATGTAATTCACCGACGGAGTGTTCAGAGGCGTCTCAGTCACTGCCCGGCATGTCGAAGACATGAGGGCTCCGAAGAAGATCTGCAGTCTCGTAAACGGCACAGGGCTTGTCCTCGAACGGAGGGGAGGTGACCCCAGACACTGCAGGCGAGGACGTCCAGGCAGGGAGGGGCCGGCTCTGGGGCTGGGGCTAGCCTGGGGCGCCCTCGCTCCCTCACACAGCTCACCACATTTTCTTGCTTACCTGCTTTTTTTTATTCCTATTATGTCAGGAAAGAAGGAATGTTCCAACTTCATTCAGTGCGTTCCCGTGTAAGGGCATCAGTGCACGGGCCCCTGTGTTGGAGCTCATACTCATATCCGAGGGATCGAACATGTAAGAATTGCCAAATCACAGAAGTTAAGAAAAGATCTAATTTGGCTTTCTGAGCAATGCTGGGAGCTCAGTATCTGAGCAAAGCCTGCAGACATGAGCCTGATCTCCCGTAAGAAACCCCAGACCTGGTCTTCCGTGCGACCCTGACGGACTCCCCGGGACGCGCCTCCCGTGGGCAGGGAAGTTCTCCCGGAATGCTTCGTGTGGGCTCGTGGGGGGCAAGGCTCGGAGTCGAAAGATTTCTCGGACTTTCTTTTACACAGGGTGGAATCCAGAGATTTCCTCTTTGTTGAACATAACGAGAGCCTGTTGGTTGCAAAGCATATTTGTCTGGCCGCTGTTTACTGACGGCCTGGAACCCTGGTCTGCGGATGTGCCGTGACGCGTGGGGCAGTGGTACAAGGACTGCGTGAAATCTTAGGGGTCACATTAAAGCATATGCATTTCATCTCTTATTTCAGAATGCTACAGCTCTTGAAAATACAAACTCGCTCATTTGCCTCCCCCCTCCCCTGATTCATTTCCACTCGGTAATCAGAGAGGGAGATGAACCATGAGAGACGGAGGCCCAGGCAGACTGAAGACGGGATTTGTCCGGCATGCCAGCTGATCACGGGGAAGGAGGAGAGGCGGTGGGCAGACACACACATCCTTTCTGGGGTTCCTCGCGCACTCTGCACTCTGCCTCCCCGAGTCCCAGTGGATCCAAGTTGGGAGACTTCTGCCCACATCATTCCATCCAAGGGAAAAACACAGGAGGCGGGCAACTTACACCAACTCCTGTGAACAAGATGCAAGCGAAGCTCGACGAGTGTCTCCGGGTAGTCCAGCCCACGAGAGGGAACGTTGTAACGGCCTGCCGTCTGGTCCCCACCAAGTGAAGAGCTATGCATCTGCTTGGCTGTCCCCTTTCTGTGCGGTACCCTGAAGAAAGGCGCAGATGTTAATTCTATTTACCTCCTCCCTTCCCCTTCCTTTTCTTCCTGCGTGGTCAGCGTTGGTTGCCGTGGCCTTTTGCTGCAGGATGGGAGCTGGGAGCCTCGTGACTCCCGACAGGAAGAAAGGTGAGCCAATGGGTGCGTAACATTGCTGTGACCTCTTCGCCCAGGGCTTGGGGCCCCTCACCCCGGCTCAGCCACTGTGCGAGGGCTCCACAAGGCAGAAGAGACACTCCGAGTGCAAACACTGTAACTTCTCACGGAGCCCAGCCGTGCCTTGGGGGTAAATCTGGCTTGCAGACACATTTTGCTTGGCCCTCACAGCATGAAAAAGTCAGCTAACAGTAAAGTTTACGTAAAAAGCTCTGTCGCCAGCTTGCTTTGCCAGGAGAGGATCTGGCCATGCTGGAGCTCCGGCGGCCCTGGGGTGGGAGGGCGACCCCGAGAGCCGGTGCCCCCTCGGCGAGCCTCTCTGCGGCCGCCAGCCGGTGCGCTGGGACTCTCCCGCCGGGACTGGAGCGTGCCCGCCGCCCGCTGCGGACCCAGCCGTCCAGAGAGCCCCGTCGGTGGAGGGGACACATGCGTTCAGCAAGCATATGCCAACGACTTCCCGTGTTGAGATTTCATTTTTCTTTCAGATTGACCGTGATGACTGTGGGGACGTGGGAAGAGCGGGTGGGTGGGCAGCCCCCGCCGCCGACCCTCTGCGGGGCTCCTCCTCTGCTCCACGTGCGGAAGGTCAGACACAGAATAAACGGAGATGAAGTGACAAGTCAAAGGGGAGTCAGAGTTAGAGGGTACACGTTTCAGAAACGAAAAATTCATAAGATGATTAAATATACAAGGGAATAAGTTATTTTAAAGATCAATAGATTAACATAAGTTTCAAAAATAAAAAGAATGATAGTAATTTGAAAAGTAGACATTTAGTAATTAATATAAATAATATAAAATATGAAAACAGAAACAAGCTAATAGGAATTTTATTTAACAATAAAAATGCTAAAGTAATGTCAAAAACACAGAGTTAAATATTATGAAATTCATATTTTGGCATAAAAAATAGTCAGATACCAGCAATTTCATCTGGTTCTACCCCGTGTATATTACTTTTACTCTGACAATGCTCCTTGACAGCTGGGAAAACATCCCTTTGGGCCCCTGTTCCCTCGACCTGCTCCTGCTTCCCGCTGCACGTCCACCTGCCTCTGGGCGGGGCCCCCACGCTCCATCCCCCGCACCAGGGCCCAGGGCTCTAGTCTCTGCAGCCAGAGGAGGACCTAACCTCGGTTCTTTGAGAATCTTGGAGTATGGCATCCACAAGACTCACACTTCCCTCTTCCTAATATTGATTGATTCTCATTGCATGATTTGGACGCCCTACTACAAAAATACCTTCTTCCCGTTAGGAAGTATCACTCAGGTCCAGGTTCTCCTGTAAGAGCAAAGGCCCAAACCAACAGTGACTTGGGCACCGAGGGTTATTCCCTCACGGAGGAGAGCCAGAAGAGGGCAGTCACAGGCTGCTGGCCAGGACCCACACTGTTTTCAGCCTCTCTGTTCCACCGTTCTTCCTGCCGGTCCCATCCTCAAGGTCACAAGATGGCTGCTAACCCTGGCCATTGCGTCTGCCTCCGGTCAGGAGGAGTGAAGAAGGAGGGGTGGTAAATGGGCTTTATTTAGCTTCCTGTCATCTTTCAAGAAGGCTTTCTGGTATTCCCTCCCAAACCCTTCCATTTGAGGTCTCACTGACCAGAGACTAATAAAGCAGCCATCTTGGATGCAAGGGAGGCTGGGGAATATGGTTTTCAGCTGAGCAGATTGCTGTTCCCAGCAGTATGGGCAATTCTTAACAAGGGGGAAGGCAGATGGCTCTGGGTGGGCAAGCAGCAGTCACCGCCACAGAGGTTATTTATTTATTTATTTATTTTGCCAGAAATTCCTCTGCATTTTCTCTCTCTGTCACTAAGTTCTACCCGTGTTTCTCTACTGAGGAGCTTCTCCAGCTCCACGTTTCTCTAGGCTCAGCCTGGAGAGGAGCCTGAGCCGCCTGCGGGGCGGGTTCTCAGGAAGCCCCAACCACAGGCTCGCTGGGCTCGCTCGTGTTCCGTGCTGGGCGGGTTTCCAGCGGCTCCGGCTGGCGACCTGCAGGAGTCGGTCGGTGCAGAGTCTGGGGTGTCTGCTCCAAATGGGCTGATTCCAGAGTCATATGTGACCCAGTGACCCAAGAAAACAGATTGCGGCTTCTCCAAATCGGGATGAAATATACGGGGAAATGGTTGTTCTCACACATCTGATGAAGACTTCGATGATCATTGGTTTACAGACACAGAGTGCAAATTCAGCGATGACCGCAGAAACTACACGTTAAAACGTGATTCCTAAGATTCTCCGCTTTGCAGCACTCTGAAACATGTATTTTTTGGCTTTGTTCAGAATAGTGATGGGACAAATACCCGGGACTCTTTCCTTCAGCACGGGCCGGGGATGCGTCCTGGGGTGACTGCTGTCGGAGGGAACCTCCTCCTAGGTCTCCAAAGTGTCATTTCCCGTGATTTCAGACCTCTGCCACTGTTGGCAGGAACATGGTTGGTTTTCCAAGAGTCACCCTCTGCGCTGACTATCTGCGTCAGGTTTGACTCTGCTCTTCAAAATTAGTACAAATTAATTACAGAATAACGTGCGGGTATTGGCACTGCATAGACGTGGGTTCAAATCCTGGCCTCGCCCCTTCCCAGCCTCATTGCGTTGGATGGTTTGCTTGACTTCTTCATGCTGCTTTCTTCCCTGAGCAGTTTGGGGAACTGGGGCAGAGGGGGGAATTGGGAGAGTGTCTTCCTCCAGCGAGATCTGGAGCAACCCGGACAGTGCTTTCCAGAGTCCATGCCGAGCGTCTGGCCTACCAGTTACCGGGGCATAGACAACTTTCACACCAAGCCCGTTAGACGGCATGCACGTGTGTGCACATGGTATTAAGTTTGATTATTTTTGACAAATAGCTGATTTGCTTTATTACTCATTTCCCACAGTGGCTAATGCGGAATCGCGCGGATGCCTGCAAAGCCCAAGGCTCCCACACGTCCTCCTCTTCTTACCTGTGCTCATTACTCTTATGTTCCTGGTGCATTAGGGACACTATCAACTAAATGAAACAGGTGCGTTTCTAGAATTAACCCCAGAGGCCCACGGCCACCACTGAAGTGGAAGACAGGAAATGTGGGCACGGACGGGAGCGTGCCGAGGACAGGAGGGAAGGTGAGGGCCCAGGAGAGCCGCTCTCGGCGCGTGAACCTTGGCGCGTGCTCCTCGGCACGTGCTCCTCGGCGCGTGCTCCTCACTGATAGTGCTCCAGTTACTCTGGGTTTCGTGACAGCCTCTTTTTAAAGTGTTGACAAAGAAAATAAACACCATACTTACATAAGAGGAACAAACGCGTGTGCTTAAAACATAGACTAGACGCAGAGACATGTTTCATATGAACGATGAGGGACGTGGTTTAGCCTCTGATGCTTCCGAACCCAAGAAAACCAGATTTGATAGAAGCGCATAAACCTAAAGCAAAAACCATCAGAGGTGACAACGGCTCAGAGAGTGTTAACAGAAGTTTTGGCTTGCGGGGACAGTGGTATCTGAGGGTTAGAGACAGGTGACCACAGACTGGGAAGCAAAGCGGCAGTCAAGGCACCTGGGTCTTGGGGGCTCAGCAGTTGAGGCACTGGGTCCCCATGAAGCCGGGAGGACAGACACACTGAGTGTCTCTGTCATTGGCAGATAATCTTCAGAGCCCCACAGGGACCCAACCCCATGGGGCCCGGGCGGAAAACGACCCTCTATGCTCCTCCCAGGAGCCCAAGGCCACTCTCTGGGGAACCCAAATGACTTCTGGGCTTGGAGCCCCCAGGACACACAAGGGCAGGGGTGCCGTGGAGGAAACAGGGAAGAAGCAAGATTTACGGACCTCTCCTCATTTCCCCCTAAGGATGCGTGTTGTCAGGATATAATATCTGGGCAGGAAGTCCCAGGATCACCCCTCAAACAAGGAAAAACCTTGAGACGGTCGGTGTTGTTTTCCTGACGATCTGGCTCCTTGACACTCTCCATTTTACATCATGATTTTACAAGCTACGCAGAGAGTTTTCAAGAAGCTTCATTTTTAGATAACAGCAGTTTCCCAAAGGAAATGGGACACCCAAAAGATAAAGAGGAAATAAAAGACTGAGAACAATCCACACAGAGAAAGAAAGATAATAAACATGGAGAAGACAGAGCCGCGGAAGGCAGAGGGCGAGCTGTGCTCACTGGTCACCCCGTCTCCGGGCGCTGGCGGCTCTGGCCCCGCTCGGGCTCGAGGCAGCTCGTTGCTTCTGTGGGAAACACTGTCCGCAGGTCTCGGTGCTGCTGCCAGGTCAGCCGTCTGCGTTCATGTTGGATTCGGAGAGACTCAAAGACTCTGCGAATGTAGCCGGCATTTTTCCAGAACCCTCAGGTCAGAAGAAACTTCAAAGCAAACAAAATAAAACTATAATTAATATCATCAGCGAGATAAGAGAATTCATTGTCTTCAGAAGGGAAAAAAATGATGCTATAGAAAGGGAGCTCCTCAGAGGAGACCTCTGAGACTTGAAACAAAGAAAACAGCAGAAATAAGAGTAATATAGAAGCGTTGCAGTGAAAATGGAAGAAATCTTCCAGAAAGTAGAAAAAAGAACAGGGACTTAGAAAATTAGTAAAAACAAGCATGAGGTTGAGATGCTCGCATTGACTGAAATGTTCGCGTCCCCTCGAAATTCACGCTGGAATCCGAATGCCGGCGCGTCCGTGTTCAGAAGTGTACCATTTGGGGAGCAGCCGCGGCACGTGCTCCTCACGATGGGCCAGCCCTGGGCAGAGGGCGGATGTGGGCGCCACATCCGGACACCGGACACCGTGAGAAGACGGCTGTCTGCAAAGCAGAGAGGGCTCTCCCAGCCCCACACAGGACCTGCCAGCCCCCCAGGCTCGGACTTGGGGCCCCCGCAGCTGCAAGGGAGAGATGCCTGTCATGCAGGCCTCCCGGTCTGTGTCATTAGTTAACAGAGCCCCAAGAGACGAATAAGGGCTCTTTCAGAAGCCACAACATTCGACAAATAGAAGTTCAAGAATAGCAAGCAGAAATTATGCATTAAAGGACGAATAGAAGAAAAATGGAAGGCAGGAATTTCCACAGTGAAAGCACCGGGTTTTCAGGTAAAGAATGGGACGAATCAGCACACCAGGCCTCATTACAGCAATACTGCAAGAAACAACATTAAAATATCCTACTTAAAAATATCGAGAGAAAAGGACAAGAAAGAGCTAAAATGTTGAAAGTGGTTTCTTCTGGAAGGTGGCTCACTAGGGTGGGCAGCGGTGGCTCGGAGGAGTGCGGTTTTCCTGTGGGAGCCCTACATTTGACTTTTTCCGTTGGCCATGCTTACATACGAACACAAAAATAAACAGACATTACATTATTAAAATGTATTTGAGATTTTTTCCAAATGCAGCTCATTTACATGTTCATCTAGTTGTTTTATTGCGTCTGCACTTGAACCTGTACTTACAATATCGGCGTTGGCTTCGGCTGTTGGTGAAGATGGGTCAGTGATGCTCTGCCATCCACACGTGCGGAAGGCCAACCACAGACGGAGGCCGCCGGGTGTGCCAGATGTCACCCCAGATGTCACCCCCAACGCTGCAGGGACCTGTCTGGTAGATCCAACACGTCCTGGGTACTTTGGCTGTTGCCCTTGGGGTCTCTGTCTTCACTCAGACCACGGCCAGGGGCTGGGGTGTGACTGTAGCCTCAGGCTCTTGACCAAGAAACTGGGCAGGAAGTGCCTGGTGGTGACACCGTGGGTCCCCATTTCATTGTCGAGCAAGGACTGCTGAGAACTGGTCTGGCTTTCCTTTATTTCATGCTTGGAGCCTTCATTTCCGCTCTCGATTGGAGCAGCGTGGATTGGAAGATGCAGTCTTCAGAAAATGGGGTAGACGGTGTCATCCTGCCACCAAATCGCCCACCCCTCTGTGCCTTTCCCTGTGGGCCTTCGTACGTTCTGCTCTGGGGTGTCAGACTCGGCCTGTTCACGTCTAAGCAGAACCCTCGAGAGTCGGCTCGTGGCTCGCCGTCTTCCCCGTGCCCAGCCCATCGAAGGGGCAATGCCCCCCGTGCCTTCAGAGCAGAGGCCGCGTGGAGCAGAGGCTGAGCCGGCCCACAGCGGGCACGTGGCCCCAAGCAGGGGGGACGGGAATGACGCTGGCTGACGCTGCACCCCACGACGGCCACCAGGCCTGATTTCCCCTGCAAATCAAAGTCATCCACACTTAGGATTTGGGCCTTTATTTAAAAAATGAGAAAGCCACCCAGGGAGGTTAACGCACCTCAGGTTTGTGTTTGAAAATCCTTCTGGCTGCAGCATGGAGATAGGGCGGGATGGAGGACGAGACGGACGCAGGGATCTGTTTCTGGAGGCTGCTGGGGAAACAGGGGCATGAGACGGCGGGGGCGCGGAGGTGCAGGAGCAAGAACGGGAATGAGGTCAAGACGTATCTCGGTGGAAAACCGGTCGGTGATGGGATTAGGGCAGAGGGAGTGCGCCCACCTGGAGAGTGGGGAGGCAAGAGCGGGGGTCGGGGAGTCGGGGACCCCCGAGACAAGGGAAAGGTCCCGAGCTCCGGCGCGAGCAGCCTGAGTGGAGGTGGACGCGACACGTCCAAGCTGGGCTTTCAGGAGTCTTGCTCCACCTCCCCTGAAAAATGTCTGTGCAAGACAGGAAGCGCTGTCTGCGAAGTCGCTCGATGTTTTCTGACACCCTAAGGAAGCCTGTGCTCAGGTAAGTATCCTAGGGACGCTTACTTACTGGTTTTTGGGTTTTTTTTATTCCTATATTGAAAAACAGCAATGAGTAAGTCTACTATTTTTTTTTAAGCTAGACAATAAGTATGTGGCCAACTGACGTTCATGTTTGCAATTCTGACGAGCAACAAATAGTCCCCTTTTTTACAGCCACACAGCAGACCAGGAGCTTAAACTGCCCCAAATTATAAGTGAACTCTATGTCAGTATTAGGGTGGACGTCCACGGCTCGTCCATCCACGCCTGCCGCGCTGTTAGGGGCTGTGCTCCCATCTGCGGGGCTGTGCTCAGGGGGGTGACAACACGTGCGCTGGGGCGGAGGGCGGCCGAGTGCGGAGGTCATGTGAGGGAGTCTCCTCACTGGTGCCCAGAGCCGCCGCGGTCAGAGCAAACACAGCGTGGATGGCCATCCAGATCCGGACCAGCCCAAACTATCAAACGAGTTCTTGCTTCGGCGATACGCAGACTAAAACTGGGACGATATAGAGATTGGCATGGCCCCTGGGCAAAGAGGAGAAGCCAAATTATGAAACGAAACAAGATATGTCATTTAAAACTCCTGGCCTGTCACTTTTCCATAATCTCCAGATGGGTGACCGTAGGCAAATGTGAGGTGAGAAAGCCACCATCGGCTGGAAGACACGCCGTAGGGCCTCCACAAGGAAAAAGCAGGACAGAGACTAATCACCTGAAAGGAACACAAAGAAATATGTGACTTGAAAACTTTCTGCCGGTGAAGACGAATGCGGTGAAACCCTGATCCCATTCTACCCCGATCACGTCCACATCTAAGGTCACACGTACCGAGCGCACACACACCTTCCCGTCCACGTCTAAGGTCACATGTACCAAGCACACACACACCTTCCCATCCATCCACAGTTGCCCTCCTAGGATTCGTCCATCCGCGATCGTCCTTTATCTGCCTGCGCACACCCTCTCCAGCCTTTGGGATGTTGTCCTCAAACCGGCTGGTCTGAAGCCAGGCTTTCCCTCCCTCTGGAAAACCCTCCCTGGAATGCCCAGTCCCGTCTTGCCTGCTGTTCTGAACCTCATGCCTGAGCGGCCTGGCATTCGGAGTTCCTTGGAATATTCCTTTCTCTCCAGGGTCGCTGCAGACTAGTCACTCCCTGGAAATTGCTGCTTCCGGCAGCGTAGCTGCCTTTAGAGCTGGAGAATTTTCTCCTCAGGGAGACGGGTTCTGACGGAGCTGCATGCTTCAGCTATAAGCTTCGGAGCCAAGAGAACAGAAATGTTTTCCTTCGAAGATGTTGCTGTTCTTGCGTTGGGTGGTCGGCAACCCCGGCCTCAGCCGGTTCCCCAGCGCTGGCTCCCTGCGCGGCCTCCTCGCTCGCCGGCATGGGGGGCAGCTCACAAGAGCAGGTGCTCTGGGAGACAAAGAGTTGTTGCAGAGAGATGACAGGCGCCGTCTTATCCTGGACTCCCTGTTACAAGCCAATTCTGAGGTCTTCGCGAATGAGAGCCTCCCAGACATTTATGCTCCCTGAGCATTAATTAATGTTTTTTTGCACAGATATCTATTCTGCTCAATGTGCTCAGAGGTTGGATTTAATTTTAAAACCCTAACAAACCAAATTGTTGTGTTTTCCACATGGTGAAGGACCACACACTCACTAAAGCCTTAAGCAGAATCAGTTTACTGTGGATTCTAGCCAATATTATGATGTTCTGTTGTCCAAAAATACAGTTTTGAAAGATGAGGTTAGATTTATTCATGCTGTTTGGCTGAGATTTCATTAAGTGAGAAGGCTTTCACAGTCATCTTAGACCAAGCAAATTTTATTAGGCCAAACTATTTTTAGGTATATCTATGAAATCTCCCCAATTTATTATATGTCCTAAAATCTTGGAGCTCTGAAATTTTGTTTTGTTTTCCCTTTTTAAAATCCCCTCGCCCCCTCTGGTATGATTCGAAGTAAAGCATATTTTCGCTTCCTACGTGACTGAGGATGGTGGGAGTTCAGGGTGGGCTACAGAAGAAAAGTCCCCCATGGCCCCCGTCCTACGTCACCGCCACGGGGGGGCCCAGAAGAGACCGCTGGGATGCGGCGTCTGTGGCTGCGGGATCCCTCGTCCGGCGTCCCATCCTCCTGCCTACAGGCCGAGCAGCTGCTAGACATTTTCTCAGAGGACAAACACATTCAGATTCCTGGCATTTGTGCACTCGGTGGCTCCTTCGATCTCCTACAAACCTCATCCTGGGGCTGATTAGTGACAGTCACGGAGCTGAGTGTCACAGCCCCGGCTCCCAGCGTTCGGGTCACCACACGTGTCTCTTAAGTTCCAAACGAGGGTCTGTTCAGGGCTTCGGTGCGGCGCACGGAATGTCTCCATCTCCCATTACCAGTCCCCTGAGCCATAAACTCCCCGAGAAGAAAAAATCTCTTTCTAAGGGGACTGGCTTCCTTTCAAGCTTATGAAAATCAGCCAGAGGGCTCAGGCTATGTTTAGACAACTAAAAATAAAGTGAAAACTCGGTTTTTAAAATTATTATTATTATTGTTTTAGAAGTCATATTGAAATATACTTGTATAGTGGGACAAAATCAGATTTAAAAAACTTCATTGTCATCATGACAATAAATCTGTTTTTGGCTCTGATAACATGGAGAACTTGTGTAATGAATGCTTCTTTTTTTCCCTCTCCTAAGAGCTGAGTATGTAAATACAGTATGATTCCACTTAAACGAGGCACGAAAAGCAGTCAGAATCATAAAGACAGAAGCTGGGATGGAGGTGCCAGGTCGGGGGAGGAGGTCAGAGCTTCATGGGGACAGAGGTTTGGGTTTACGTGCTGAACAGCGTTCTGGGGGTGGACGGTGGCCCGCGTGCTCAGATCTGGTGCCCTACAACGCACCCCCAGAAATGGTAACATGGCAAGCTCTGCGTTACGTGTATTTTATTAAATTAAAAAAAAAAAAAGAAAGAAAAACCAAAACAGAACCAAATGTGCACAATTCTGCTGGAGAGATGATGGTAATTGTGAACTTTACCCATCTTGCCACCCGCTTCTCACTCAGTTCTTAAAAATGATCTTTCCCCTTAAAACACTGGAGACATTATCAGACATATGTACTCTTATAAATGGTGTTTTTATGTTGTATATATGGATTTACTTCTTGATACTTGGTTTTCTTTTGAATATTACACTTTTTAATATACACTAAAAATATAAAGGCAAGTGAAACAAAAGCAAAAATGAACTTTTGGGACTTCATCAAGATAAAAAGCTTCTGCACAGCAAAAAAAACAGTCAACGAAACAAAGAGGCAACCCATGGAATGGGAGAAGATATTCGAGAATGACATATCAGATAAAGGGCTGGTATCCAAGATTGATAAAGAACTCCTCAAACTCAACACTCAAAAAACAGATAAATGGGCAGAAGACATGAACAGACACTTCTCCAAAGAAGACATA
>CM052885.1:241516-267720 GCA_028534135.1 Potos flavus
GCGGCAGGGCGTCAGAGCATCAGAGCGGCAGGGCGTCGGTGCGTCAGGGCGTCGGTGCGTCAGGGCGTCAGAGCGGCAGAGCGTCGGTGCGGCAGGGCGTCGGTGCGGCAGGACGTCGGTGCGGCAGGGCGTCAGAGCGGCAGGGCGTCGGTGCGGCAGGGCGTCAGAGCGGCAGGGCGTCGGTGCGGCAGAGCGTCGGTGCGGCAGGGCGTCGGTGCGGCAGGACGTCGGTGCGGCAGGGCGTCAGAGCGGCAGGGCGTCGGTGCGTCAGGGCGTTAGAGCGGCAGGGCGTCAGAGCGCGCGAGCATTAGAGCGGCAACGTGCCAGAGCGTCAGAACGTCATGACGTCCCACCGTCAGAGCGGCGCAGCGCCGTCTGGTTGCCGCCCTGACCGCCAGTCCAGAGTGAGCCCCTTCACTTCCGTGGGGCAGTTCCGGTCGGGAAATCGTTGGGCTGGCTTACGTCATCTCTAAGTTCTCAGTCCAAGGATCTGTGATTATAAATTAAGGTGAGACTGGAACCAGTCATCTGCAAGTTTTTTTTCCTGTTTGCACGTGTTTGCCTGGCTTTGCATGAAACACGTTTCCGTGAGGGACATTTTCTTATCTGCCGCTCCCTCCGCACGGTGTGGGTCCCCCCGTGTGGCGGCCCTCGCTCACCTCTACCCTGCCCGAGCTGCAGCCTCGGGGAGCGTCCTCTCCCGACCGGTGCCGGGCGCCGTGCGCCTCCGGGTGTCAGACCGCGAGCCCGAGTGTCCACGGGCCGCGAGCCCCGACTGTCCGTGGGCCGCGAGCCCTGACTCTCCCCGGGCCGCGAGCCCCCAGGTGTCCATGGGCCACGAGCCCGAGTGTCCCCAGGCCGTGAGCCCCGACTGTCCGTGGGCTGCGAGCCCCGACTGTCCGTGGGCCGCGAGCCCGAGTGTCCCCAGGCCGTGAGCTCCGACTGTCTGTGGGCCGCGAGCCCGAGTGTCCCCAGGCCTTGAGCCCCAACTATCCGTGGGCCGCGAGCCCGAGTGTCCCCAGGCCGTGAGCTCCGACTGTCCGTGGGCCACGAGCCCGAGTGTCCCCAGGCCGTGAGCCCCGACTGTCTGTGGGCCGCGAGCCCCGGGTGTCCGTGGGCCGCGAGCCCCGACTGTCCAGGAGGCACCCCCACGGTCAGCACAGGCCCAGCCCCCCACAGGCTACATTCCCAGGAGCGCTACGCCCCAGGGAAACCGCCCTCTTCGCTTGCTTTGGGACGGCCGGCGGCTCTGAGGTCACTGTGCTCCCGCGGGGTCCTGTCCAGAGCCTGTCGGCTCCCCAGGCTCCCCGGTCCCGCTGGGGGTTGGTCATGTCCACATCCCTCCTTCACTGGTAACGGCTTCAGGAAGGGCTCGGGCCCGTTTCCAGCCCAGGACAAATGCTGTTCGACCCGGAGTGCCGGGACTGAGGGGCTTCAGATCATACACAGCTGCCCCGGAAACTCAGACTCGGTGAGTGATTATGAACAGGTCGCTAGGCTCGCTGTCTCCACAAACGGGAGGGCCGCTGCTGGTGCCTGCCCTGGCTTCTCCTCCTGGCTCTGCCTCTTCTGACCTGTGCCGGTGCCGCGGCCTCCAGCTGGGTGGCCCCCGAGAAAGCCAGGGCGGCCCGCCTCACCTGAGCGGCTGGTTTCAGGTTTGAATGAGACCATCTGAGCACAGCACGAGTGTGCTGGCACTTAGCACATTCTTAGCGATTGAAATGGGATACATTCTATAATTCTTATGATTGCCGTATATGTAATATAAAGGTGTACAAATATTACACCGCTCTAACTTCATGTCAGTTGCCTGCCCTCTGTGTGTCCCTGATTAACCCAAATCCTAGGCTGCTGTTATTTTCCTATCAGGGCACTGAGGGGCCCGGGAAGTGTCACCGCCACCCCCCCCAGCCCCCCAACGCTGTCGCCGTGGGTCCTCACAAACAGGTGTCGAGAGAATGAATGGAAAGTACGTGGCTGTGCTGAAGCCAGTTACTATTTCTAGTTGCAAAATCTGGACGGCGCTCATTTTCCGTAGCCATCTGTATGCTTGCTAGAGAGCCGGGTCTCTCCCACAACGACTTTACCACCTAGAGCCGAAGAAGCCACATGGTGAGGAAGTCACACTTGCTCAGGTGTGTCCCTCCCCAGCTCAGGGCCCACTCAGCCACCTGCCTAGCTGAGCAGGGGAGCAGTTCTGAAACGGACTTGAAATAAAGACCACAGCACTTGTGTTATGGATAATGAAAAGTTGTTTTGGCTTTTGCACTTTTCACAAACACATTTTATTTTTTAAATCGACCTCCTACCATATGCATGCTACTTGACGTGGGAGCTACCTTACACACATCCCTACGCCCCCGGGACAGTGAGAAACATCGTAATTCATCCCGAACTTCCATGTCTTTAAAACAACTGCTTTAATCATTTCACGAAAGGCAGGAGGCAGGCAGGACCCCTATCTTCTCATTTAGGCTTTAAAAGAGCAGGCGTGGGGCGCCCGGGTGGCTCAGTGGGTGAAAGCCTCTGCCTTCGACTCCGGTCATGGTCTCGGGGTCCTGGGATCAAGCCCCATGTTGGGCCTCCTGCACAGCAGGGAGTCTAATTCTCTCTCTCTCCTTCTGCCCCTCCCTCTGCTGTGCACTCTCTCTCTCTCAGGTAAATGGATAGAATCTTTAAAAAAAAAAAAAAAAAAAGAGCAGGCATGACTGGCATTTGGATTTGATGTCACAGATTTCCTGCTCCAGCAGTTTGGGTCTGGCCGCAGGGTCCCCTTCAGAGCTAGGTGTGAATATCACAGTTGTGTCCATTTCGGTGCTGGGAAGGCTGTCTGGAGTCTCCTAGGAACGTGCCCCTGAGTGTAATGTGGGCTGATGTGGCACGGGTCTCATGGCCCCAGGATTTCTACCCAAACCCTCTGGTTTTTTTCTGTATCCATCTGGTCCTGACTCGTAGGGTCGTGTTTGGTGACCTCTCGCCTCTGGGGCTTGTACTCCTCACCTGCTAAAGGGGGACCCAGCACTTCCAAGGCTGTTCCCAGGCTCGCCCAGGGTCTCTTTGGCGAACCGCACACAGCTGCACTTAACGCATTTTCACAGCTGGACAATTACTTCGCTGTGGGACTGTGTCACAATCACGTTCTCTCTCCTTCTGGAAATGGAATTTAACTCTTCCTCAGGTTATTGGATCCCTAGCTCACACCACGAAAAAGTCTATGATGTAGGAAAGATATTAGTGTTCAAAGCCAACAGCCAAGAAAGAATTCTTGAGATGTCTTTGGTGCAAAAATGTGGTTTTATTAAAGCACAGGGACAGGACCCGTGGGCAGAAAGAGCTGCACTGGGATCGTGAGGAGTGGCCTATTATATCCTTTCAAGTTGGGAGGGGGTTAGGGATAGTGTAAGTTTCTAAGGAATTCTGGAAGCAAGGTTTCCAGAGCCTTGAGGGGGTAGCTTTATTGTCAGAAAAGGTCATTTATTACCGTCTAATAAAACCTTAGTCATGAGACCCTTCAGACGTGTATCGGTGGGCCATATGCTTGCGGGGTGACTCCCAACATGTATCTTGGGGGGTTTAGAGATGAAGGAAATTTCTAAAGGAATTTTTATACATTAAAGTAGACTTACAGGGTCCTGAGGGTTTGGCTAGGATTGCCTTTTGCCCTCAGCCAAGTATTAGCATTGAGGCAATTGAGTCCTCGAGGAAGGTCACTCTGCCTATGTCAAGGACTTGTCAATGGGCTGGAGGTAGTAAGGAAATTTAATAATTTCCCTTCTGCCTTTGTTTCCCACCTCAGTCTACATTTTAGAAGAAGGATTTTATTTGAAGATTTCAGGAGGAAATGCAGGAAACTGGTAAGAGGCTCCAGTTACATAAGATCGGGAACTTCCAAGTGCCGCTTGGAGCAAGTCGTGCCTGCGTCTGACCTCACAGTGGCCCCACACGGGAGACCCCGCTGGCGCCTCCTCGCTCTGAAGTCGAAGCTAAAACCCTGAGAGGTCACATGGCTTGTCCAAGCTCGCCCTGCTGGTCATGCATGAGCTGCTGCTTAAGTTGGGTGGTTTGGGGTCCACTTCCTGGACTGAGAGTTTTCTTAAATCATTCAGGAAGCTTCCATGGAAAAGCCGTCTTTCTTTTCTCCCTGGGTCTTTTAACTCAGTTTCCCCACAGGCCTTTGCAGTGGGCCTTCTGAGCCTGCTCATGTGGCCAGCAGAGCAGGCCTGTCGCTCCCACAGTGGGTCCTCTGTCCCCGCACATGCAGGTGGCCTTCTGGGGCCGGTGGCCCACCCATCCAGTGTGGAGGGGACTCTCTGCAAAGGAGCACCTTCTGGGTGTCAGTGACAGTAACTGGGCTAAAACGTTTAGGGGTAAAGCGTCATTTATGCAAAGAACTCAGCCTAGAGACTCACAAACTATGCCCGTAGAGAGACTGTATGATTCGACATGATTCTAAATAATGCAGATCATGTTTTTTGGCTTAGAAGTGGCCAGAATAAACACTCCCCTGAAACGTATTTGCTTGTTCACCTATTTATATGCTCAGAAGCCAGACGTTTCATAGGAGAGTCAAATATGCCCATGGCTGGTCCCCAAGCGCCAGAAGGTCCCCTCCTTATAGAGGGCTGGGCGGAGAGGGGGAGGGGCGCCTGGGTCCCGGCGCTGCCCTTCGCAGTCCCTCGTGCGGGGCCTCGTTGCCACCCACGTGTCCCAGAGGGGGACACGGCGTCAGGGGAGTTGCTTGGTTCGGCCCAGTGCACGTGGTCAGCGGGGAGCCGGGTGTGAAGCCTCGTCCCGAGGCACGTGCTGCTGGAGACCCCGACTGAGCGGCGGGCGCAGGCTCGCGTGGGAGAAGCCCCCCGGGCCTGGCGGGTGAGTAGGTCAGGGAAAGACCGCGGACACGTAGCCCGTAAGCTGAGTGGCGGGAAGCAGGAAGGGGTCCAACAGAGGGAAGCCGGGTGAGGAGCCGGTGGTGAGCGGGCAGTGGGGACAACGCGGGGCCGGACGACAGGCCGGGCACTTGCGGAGGCGGTGCCGGTGGAGACGCGTGCACAGCTGCTCCGGGAGCCACACGGAAGAGCGACACAGAGCCACGAGCCCCCACGAGCCCCTAATTGGTGCATTACACCTGCGCCCCCAAGGCCACATGTTCCCGCCCCCCGCATCCTCCCAGCGGCCCCTCTCCGGGAGCCGGCCGGTGCGCACCGCGCAGTGTGGCCCCCTCCCCGGAAGGAGGACACGCTGGGCGCGCCTGGGAGGGACCCGAGCTCGCCGCCTGCTCCCCCCGCTCCAGGGTCGGTTCTCCACGCGCAGGATTTTAAGCGGGGCAGTAAAAGGCAGTACCCTGTGTCTCCGCTGTCAGCCGCAATGACGGCAGGCTGTAAGCTTTGACTCACAGCAGAGTCCACATGGAGTTCCGGCTAAGAAACGCACAGGGACAGGCCATTTATGCAGCTGACAAAAATTCTTCTGCTAATGCCAGGAATAACTGAGGATTTTCAGAAAGAAAAACAGGAGTATTTCCTCATATAAATAATAGATAAAGAATGAAAAAGAATAAATGAACATAATCCAGCAGTAATCCCCTTAGGGGACAATAAAACCCGAAAAGTCCAATTTGTGTAGCAGGACCCATTAGGCAGGAAGTTAATAAGCCAGACACGTCCTGCGCTCCGAAGGGAGTGACCTAATGTGGTCTGATGTCTTGAATAAGAAACTGCGGAAGGAGGGAATTTCAGCAGTTCATTATTTTGCATTCGTTCAGAGCTCCAGTCGGGAGGGCCCCCCGTGGCCCCTCGTGACCACGGCCACTGGGCAGAGCAGGGCCCTGGGCATCACTTCTCCACTCGCGGTGGCGGTGGCCTTCTGAATTCTCAGATTCGGAGGCTTAAATTAAGCTGCTTATTCTCCTTTTGTAGGTAACTATTTTCTGTTGGAGGTGAGTATCTTACGGAGAAAAGCATTTTGTGGAAGGATAGGATAGGTTTATACAAGCTTAAACTTGTATGAATGCAAGTTTTTATCAAGTATTTTTCTTGTATAAAAAATAAGTAAAACACAAGTTTAAACCATATTGTGTTGTAAACTTCCCACATTTCTATTTTCGACAAGAAGAAATTTGGGGAGTTTAAATATTTATTCTCAGTACACTGGGTCATTCTAATAACGATGTTTACCCTGCATGAGTGAACAAGCATTAGTTTTAGAGACTCTAACCATCCAGCTCCCCATTTCAGTAAGGAGGGCTCTCTGTGTGTAGGATTTCAACACACCGTTCTCTGGGTTGGAGATGGAGCACATGCAAGACTTTGTTATTCTTCTGCGATGACCATGAATTTCCCTACTATTTTGTAACCAAATTCCACTGGTGGGCAGTTGGGAGAGGCCATGGAGCTGAGCGAAGTCCGTAGCTGGGGGACACACGGATGTGCACATTTCCTCCGGTTGCCCCTGAGTGAGTGGCCCTGTCCAGCCCTTCGGGGTGCTGACCTGAAGCAGACACGGCCCGCTGGCCCGGTGATGACACAGTGACTGCCCAGAGGCCTTGCTCTCCCGATGCACCGGGCTGGCTGAATGTTTGAGGTGAGAGGCCCAGAGTAGACATGATCATCATATAGTTTTCTGTCTTATACAATTCATATTTAATGTGCCAAATTTTATAGTAAAGCTGATGAGCATCTTCCCAAATTTCAAAAGTGTTGCATGCAAATGAGGCACGAGCCTGTTTGCATGTGGCCAGATTATAAGACTGTATCTCTTTAACTCATTTTCTTCAAACCCAGTAGTGCACTTTGACTATGTGACTAGTGATTTTTTTTTTCTTCTCATACTTTCCTTCAGAAGATGTCCTTGGTAGGAAAGAGACATAAGCTGGCACTATACATCTTTGAATAAAATACTTCAGTTACTGAAACAGCTCAGCGTTAGGGTTTGTTGGGATGTGTGTGTGTGTGTGTGTGTGTGTGTGTGTTTTAAGAATGACAATCTTACTTCTTTATGTATCTGTAGCTTGGGGGAATTCTTGAAGGACCCTAATAATGAGCAAATAAGACCCATTTGTGCTGTAGCATTTCAGCTGTCTCCTGAAACACGACTACTTCCTGTGTGTCTTAGAGGCAGGGTCTGCGTTGGCTGTAAGCCAGTTCGCCAGTCAAATGTATAACAACCTTTAAACAAAGAGTTTATGACTCACGGAACACACATCTACCTTTCTTTGCCTCTGATCCCAAACAGATGTCAGAAAACAATCAAAGCTAAAATAAATTAATTTCAGAAAATGCTGGAAGGGAAGAAACAGCCATCGACATACCAATTTTTTTTTTTTTTTAGAAATCTCCCAAAATGAGAAATAGGGCCATAACTTTAGAGAGAATTAGTCCTAAGGCAACTCTCTTCTTTAGCACCAATAGCGTACAAAACGCTGCTCCAGAGGGAAGAGCCGCGGACAGAAAGCTCCAGGCAGACAGCAGGTGAATGGAATAAAGACGGTGGGGGCGGCCCTTCGTGTGCGGGACCAGAAAGCACCACCCCCCGCACCGCATGCTCAGCCAGCTCAGCCACCCAGGAAATGGAATGTCCCTTTCCCCGAGTTGTGCGGAGAGGGGGCACCCGCAGAGCGTTCTCAGAGGCTAATGGAGAAGATGCTGGTACTGGGGTCCTCGCCAGGAGCCCGGGAGTGCACTCCCGTGGAAGTGCGGCTCGGCAGACCCGCGGGTGGCACGATGCTCCCTTGTGCTCACAGCTGCGACCGGGGGCCCTCGAGACTGTGAACATGACGTGGGCATCGGAGGAAGCCGGCATGGCAGAGACTCTGCAGGACCTCCTCTCCTCCCCGAAGGGAGTCTCATCCTGCAGGGGCTTCCCTGGCGACCGAACCCTCAGACGCCACACAACAAGGACGCACAGGGACTCTCTGAGGGAGGGGAGGCAGCAGCCTCGGGACCTCAGGAGTGAAACCATCACACAGGTGGCTCCCTCGCTGTTCCTGCATGTCCCAGACACGCGAGTCCCTTCTCCCCGTGGCCCCCGGATGTCCCACATGGGTGCTGCATCACACATCCCGCCAGAACCACCCACGGTCGCAAACACGGAAGCTGCAGAGAGAGCCGACTGCATCAGCCAGAGGTCTGGGCGGCAGGGCCGTGGGAGACAAGCACAATTATTCGCTCTGTTTCAGAAAACAGCCACATCCCCTCCTCCCCCACGGTTTAAAAAAAAAATGGAGCTCCTCGTGTACCTTCTCCCGGCGCCGCTGGGCCGCTGGGCTCCAGTCTGAGCAGAGAGGAGCCGCAGTGCCCGCTTCCCCCAGCGGGACACGGTAGCGGGCCCATCCTGGCCCAGCAAGGACAGGTTTAACCTTGCCGCCTGTGGGGGGCGGGGGAGGTCGGCATCCTGCCCCCGCGACGGTGGAGCCGAACGTGTCAAAGAGGAAATCTCAAAGGGATGAATGGCAGTAATCTAAGTTCTTCCCTCAAGAAGCTAGAAAAAGAAGAGTCAGACCCAGAGCACGCAACAGGTAGGCCATAAACGGCAAGCGTAGAAATCTACGAACTGGATACAGGAAAACATTGGGGAAACCAACGACACTGATGAAAACATCAATAAAGAAAGAAAGAAAAGTCAGGATGAAAAAGCAGATGGGAAACGAGCGGTCAGCTAGAGCGGGGAACCAGGAAGCAGGCGATGCGGAGTGGCGGTGCTGAAGAAACCACGGGGAAGCCCGCAGCCACGGCATTCCCCAGATGACCCTTGCAGGTGCAGCGGGCGTGAGAGCACAGTCACGGCCGAGAACACAGGTATTGTCCGAGTCCGGATAACTGCGTCTTCAAGTGTGGTCCCCACTAGCCGCAAGCGCATCGTCGGGGAATCATTAGAAAGGCAAATTCTCCAGCCCAACCCCAACCTTGCAGACCAGAAATCTCGGTGCCTAGAGCCCAGAGCCTGTGCGCGCGCTTCTGAGCACGGTCAAGGCTGAGTCCTGCTACTGTGCGTGAAAGACGGATTCCTGAGCCCCTTTCCGCCCACGGAAGCCGGGCCACATTCTCCCCACCTCAGCAGAAGTCTACACATGCAGTAGTCAGGAGACCCAGTTTTTAGAGAACCCCTTCCCAAACTCAAACATGCATACGGATTCTTGCTGGACACAGACCGCGGTCTAATAGGTCGGGGCTGAGACCGGAGACGATGCATGTTTAATGAGCTCCCCGGAGATGCCGGTGCTGCCGGCCTGAGGACCACACGGAGCAGCCAGGATCACAGTGGTGGTTCTCAGTCGCGGCGGCACCACCAACACCCGGGGAGATCTGCACACTGCCCACACTGATTCCCACCCTGGAGCGTTTGCTTAATTGGCGTGGTGTGTGGCCTGAGCTCTGACATCTTTAAAACTCCCAGGTGATCCCTCTGCATTGCAAAGTTTGGAGCCTCTGAAGCTGGGACAGCAGAAGGTGAGTGTTCCAAGCTGTAAGTGGAGAGAAAGTGAAAGTTTCTCTACAGAAATGTGAACGCCGATCTCCTTCTCCAACTCAGCTTCCGAGCAGAGCTTATATGGTTATTCTGTGGGGAAAATTTACCCAAATGAAAAGAAATGCAGAAATAATTTTAATCACCACCTGATCACGCAATATGTTCCATCCAGGCTGACACACAAATTGACGAAGTAAACACATAACCAGGCAATTAATTTTCAATCATAAAGTCTAAAAAGAATCCTTTCTAAAGCATTCCCCAAATATCTGGAAATCAACTTAACAGGAGTTGTGGAAGATATACAATTGTGTAAAACTATAAAGCCTAAGAACATAAACGTTGAACCTACCTAAAGAGACAATCATACTGAGTAGAAGAATTCACCTTTATAAAGCTGTCAACTATCCTCAAATTAATTAAATCAATTCAATTAAAATATCCATCTGTACCCCAATGTTCACAGCAGCAATGTCCACAATCGCCAAACTGTGGGAAGAGCCAAGATGCCCTTCAACAGACGAATGGATAAGGAAGATACGGTCCATATATACAATGGACTATTATGCCTCCATCAGAAAGGATGAATACCCAACTTTTGTATCAACATGGACGGGACTGGAAGAGATTATACTGAGTGAAATAAGTCAAGCAGAGAGAGTCAGTTATCATATGGTCTCACGTGTGAAGCATGAGGGAAACTCCTTTCATCTGAATTAAATAGAGGATAATGCAGCATTATTACCTGACACCCAAGGTTTTCATGATCTTCGAGTGACAGAAGTGGACACTTTGGCATATTGGGATGGCTGGTGGGTGGGGGCCATCCTACATGTGATGATATCGTTCATGGAACCCTGCAGTAGGACCTTCCCAGATCCCACGTGTGGGCGGCCGTTCCCGGGCTGAGCAGGAGCCCGGTTGTGAATCAGCCCGCGGTGTGTGCGTGTGCGCCTATCACTTTGAGTTTTACAAGGTTCTGTGAGGCCGGAAAAACAGTTTCCTCCCTTTTATCCGTATTGAAGGTGTAGTGGCATAATTTTAAAGAGCTTCAAAGGGGGAATGTAACTCCCTGGACGGGGCAGGCGACCTGGTGTCGTGGTCTACACTGGGCCCCCAAGCACACTCTACTCCATGCCAGTCATGGCCAGCCGCTGCCAGTGACAGAGTCTGTCCCACGTGGACTGAGATTAAGCCACAAGAGCCCAGACACACTCTTCACGTGCATGGTGGGGAAAGTACATTTACTAGAAGTTTGTGTCATTTGATTTTTTTCATACAAATCATTGTGTCACTTGGGCGATCATGAAGATGGGTAGACATTTCAGGACAGAGGCCACTGGTCGTGCACAGACTCCAACAGCCACCTAGTCAGTGTGTCCGAGTCAGCAAAGAGGTGCAGTGAGGAAAGTCCTTCCTGCTCTGTGTTTCTCTTCGTTCGCGGGCAAGAAGAGCATTTGCGGATTGAACAGACCTACGCATGGAGCCACGCGAGGAGGTGACGCTGCGAAGCTGGGCCTGGAGGCTGCACACCCAGGGGAGGGCGGGGGACCCTGGGGGGGGCGAGCGGGCGAGCAGCACATGGGACCAGCCCTGGTGCAGCACACCAAGACCACAATGCTACATTCTAAGGGTTCATAGTTAGGATTCAACAAGACAGTTCCTACTTTCAAAGACCCATTAGTGTTTAAAATATGAATTTTCTGTAAGATAATCAAGGAATCGCACTCAGTGTTATGGAGATGAGTCTGTCTTCCCGGGAAGCTTTAGGGAACAAAATTTTCAGGACCTCAAGAACACATCATAGAAAAAAGGTTACACGTAAAAAGTCATATTAATAATAACAATAATAATATTAATACCACAGTGGTGATGATATTCCCAAAAGGAATTGACCAGAACTTCTTGACTTACTTGTGGTTACAAAACCTAATATTCGGACATTGACTAGTGATAAATAGTAACATAGAAAGTGAGAAGCCACAGACTGAAACTCTAACATATGTCCCCCTGTCTGGGTATGCTATTTGTGTCCATGATTATTTTAATTCTAATGAGGATCTCTCAGAATTATGACGATGTAACCAACATAAATAAAATATCATCAGGGTCTATATCAAGACCAGTGAGAGTAGAGGAGACCATGTTTAAAACAAAGTCTCAAATAATGTAGGTAACACTAAGATCTTTTCTCTTTAGAATTTGCCAAAAAATTCATTCATTATTGTGATTGTGAATAGCTGTACCCATTCATGTTAAAATCTCTTATCAGATCCATGCAGAATGAGCCCATTTTACATCACACCCTTCACTATTCGAGAAGCTACACGTCCCACTATGCCTTCTCCTCGGTGGAGCCACCCGTTTCATCACGCGGCCCTTCCCTCAGATTCCTCGCCAAGTCTTTTGTCAGCTTCATGCGAATCCTTCTGGGTAGAATACTCTGAGTTTGGGACATGGAAGATATACGGAAGACATTACATTTTCTCCTCTAAACTGTATACTTGTGTTGGTGTGGGCTGAAAGATATTGCCTTTTGGGTAGCTGAATTACAGTATTAAATTACATTGAGTTGTAGTTGAATCAAATTCCTAAACATTCATCATAAATACTCTGTGAAGCTGGATGGCCCCTCTTCCGTACTTCTTCAGTCGTAGTCTTTGGAAACCACGTGGTGGACCTTCCCTGGACCCGTGCTGACTTGGTGATTCCATCGTGTCGTGCCAGCTGGCTGAGTTCTTACAAGCAGGATCAGTTATGTCACTTACAATATTCTTTATTTTGCCTAAATTTCTGTAACATCCAAACTAGATTCACACCTCATCTTCTCATTCAAGGTACTCGCAAACAAATGTAATACGAACCCAGGACAAGGACTATGTACTACATTTTTAGAAGCATCTTCTAAACATAGTCATTCAGTAATGAAAACGTGAGACATTTTGCATTGAAATGTGAAGTATGTGATGATCTTATAAATAACTTTTTTTTTCCTTTAGGGATGATTAGTCTATAATTTCATTAAGTCAAAGCAAGTTCTTTGAATACTGTAATTCAGTTATGATATCACACTAATGCACTAAAAAGTAACTCACACTCCTTCATCTCTTCCAAAATGGCGCAATGGAAACGGTCATGCTGCTCTTCGTGCAGTGCTGGGAAGGGCAGCGGGCTGGCCTTGCAGAGCTGCCGTGTTTCTGTGACGTCGCTGCCCAGACGAGGACGCTGCCCAGCCCCTCTGCACTGAGGCGCAGCCGTGAGACGGGTCACCAACGAAATGAGCTGAGCGATGTCTGTCAGTTGCAGGTCGACGTGGTTGAGAGGAAGGGATGAGTTCCGCACGGTCCGCCCTCTGCCCTTTCTGCTGGCAATCTGCAGCAATCTGGAGAAAGACCGTTAGTGTCAGGGTAGAGTGGAACCATGAGTTTCTGAATCATCCTGTGAAGTGAGTCTTGAATACCCACACTGAACTGTCATGAGACAAGAAACACACCTCTGGCTTTAAGCCTCTGCAGTTGGGGCCGTTGCAGCATCGGCTTGCTCAGGCACTTCCCGTGGGCCGGGCCGGGTCCTACACACACTCAGAGCTGCTAACTGGCTTAATCCCAAATGAGACCAAACCACGAGGTAGGTCCTGCCATCATCTGCAGTTCATGCTCAAGATCACGGAAGCCGGGGAGGGACCGTTCCCGCCAAAGGACCCGACTGCCATGTGTCTCAGAGTCCGAGGACTGACCACTACTCCGGGCCTCTCTTGAGAAAACACTCTCAGGATCCCTGAGGGAACTCCATCTTCATCTATCCTCCTCTCTTCAGTCGCCACGTCTGTGTCCTCCCCTGCCCCGTGAGACCATAAGCCCACCCGTGCAAGTATAAATGCGGCTGCGTGTGGTTTTGCTGTATGGCAGTAATGACAGTGGCAATTTACACAACAGATCCTTACCTCCGAAATGCATCTGATGTTAAAAAACACCCGGTAAGGCAGATGCTAATACCAGCGATCAGCTAAGTGGCTTCCTCAGAAGAGAGGCTCGTTAAGGCAGGCAGAGGACTAGATTCAGAGCACAGCCCAATGTTCTCGGTGCACTTGGGCTGAGTCTCAGCACCCGGAGCTCAGCATCCTGCGAGCGGTCCTTCTAACACCGCATCCTTGATCCAGAAACTGCCTTTACAGAGAAGCAAAACCCGAAGTTCGTGAAAACGGTTCAGTAAACACATCTGCAAGTTCTCAAAGTATTCTCTTGGCCAGCCTGTGAATAGACCAAAACCAGGGAATGTGATTCTGGCTCAGATTCAGGCCAAGCGAGGTGTGTTTCTCAAGTCGGTGACCATTGGATCCTTTCTGGATCCTCTGTTTTCTACCTCTGGGTACCCTCCCCACTTCTGCCATCCCCCTCGGTCCACCAACTCAGAGCACACAGCTTCATATGTTGTTTCTGCTCCAAATATCTTTGTGATTTCCTTTCCTACAGTTCAAAAACATTTATTCACCAAATATTCATTGACTCTCTACTATGGTCAGGCATCATTCTAAATGCTAAGCAGACAGGATGATCTGTTTCATGTAGCTTAATTTCTAGCGTGGGGAGACAGAAAATAAGCAGGAGAATGCAAAGCACCTGGGAGGTAAAACCAAGCAGGGACTCAACGAGAGCGGAATGTTGGGAATTTGATGGGCTGAAGGTACAATTGGTCCCATTCATCTTCCAAATTGTGTTTCAGTCTCACCAAACTGGCCTACCTCTCTCGCACATGACATGACTTAGAACATTTTTTTTTTAAAGTAAGCCTTTTTCATCCAATGTATTATCATACATTATCCACATATTAATAAAGATACACAGAACAAATGTATATTAAGTGTCTATTTGGGGCACTTTTCTGGGGTTAATTCTTTTTCCTCCTCTTCCTATACCACCAGGGCCTGATGAGGCAGCAATATTCTCCTTCCACTAAAAGTGATTGAGGGACAAGTCTTAAAAAATGTTCTAAGTACTTGGATGGGAGACTTAGAACATTTTTTAAGACTTGTCCCTTATTCCGGTCCCAGGTCCTCTCTCCACTCTATTCTCTTATCACCACCACCAGCGGCCCACCTGCCGCCAATTCTTCCAAAGCTCACCTCTAATGCTTTTACACTGCAAAGGCTATCCTATTCTTGAGGCACAACATTCCCATATAGTCCTTATGTTGCTCTCGCATGGCTATCCACTTCGTACGGTAATAATTAGTACAGACAGAGAATTCCTTGGCGGCGGGTGCCATGGAAGGAGGATCAGCTTCGGAATCAGACGCTCGTGCCAGAATTGCAGCCTCTTCTCCCATGACCTGCGAATCTGAGTAGAAACTACTGATGCACTTTTTTTTTAATTTAATTTTATTTTTTCAGTGTTCCAAGATTCATTGTTCATGCAGGTTCCTTCCCACTTAAAGAGGGAAAGCCATGGCCATCATAGAGAGTAATGGGGAGGTTTACATGACTATAAAATCATGATTTATGATGATCCCTGTGTCATGGCTCCCACCCATTAACACAGAACAAAGGCAGGCACGTACTGTGCTCAAAAATATTTTCTCCTGTAAATGGCATCAACAGCTCTGGATTCTTAGGGAACCCCAAGAGTTAGGGCAAGCTAAGTATGCAAAAGTCTACATTGACCCATCACACGTAGTGGGCCCTGAGGAGACACCAAAGGGGGTAAGCATTGGAGAACACAGCTGGTGGCTAACCTTGAGTCTCTCATAGAAAAGAAACTCAGGACGTCCGACCTTTATAATTTTATTACCAGGTGACAAGGAAAAGATGGCGGTGGTGATGGTGATGATGATGATGATGAGGGTATATGGGTTTGTGAATGAAGGAGTTTGAGTGGTGACGGCCAAGCAGTTCAGTGGCTCCCTTAGGCTCTGAGGAAGTAGGAGGGTGGCAGGAATTGGGCGAGGTGGAGGTTCATGTAGGAGATGATGGATGTGACTATCCCCAGTGGCCTGAGACTAACACTGATTAGGAAAAATCAACATAAGACTTTATGACTGGAAATCAAAAACCTAAAAGAGAATGCCCTTTGGACTTTAGAGTAATTAGGGATTTTACTCATTTTGCTAGAAAAGAGACAATAGGTTATATTTAATACTCAAGTAATATTCCCATAGATTACATGGGCTCTCAGATTCCTCCATGAGCTGGCGCTATCATTCATCTAGGGATGTGCGATGACTCAGTTAGTCAGAGGAACTAGCTTTCATCTACTCATTAAGTAATTTATCCAACACTGGTGGACATTTAGCAGATAGTCAATCAATAGTTGCTGACATAAAGTATATTCAAGTCCAATTACACTTATTCTTTTTCGTTTTGCTTTATAACGGTTTCTAATACAGCTTTGCTCCACCAAACTAAGTTTTCTTACTATTTCCCAAATATTCCTTTAGATTCTCTTACCGAGACACTTGGCTCATACCATTTCTTTCACTGGAATGACTCTTGATACCTTTATGCCGATCTCCACTTCTGGTTTGATCTACTGAAGCTCATTTCTGACCTCACTTCTGACTACCCAGTTCTGGGATTTTGTCCCCAGTCTGCCGGCTTCTCTCACCAGCACCCCTGGTTCCAGTCGCCGCCCGCACTCAGAGGGCCGCCATCCCAGCTCAGGTGGGCCCTCTTTAGGGCGCCCATGGCACTCTGCACCCCGCATGCAGTGAGCCGCAGCTTTCCTCCCCTGCTGCCCACTCCTCCATCGCATTCCGTGACGGCACCCGCCCCCTACACACACTCAGATGGGAACGTGGCACTCATCCTTTACCTCCCGTCTACTCTCAGGGCATCTTCTGAGACGCATCCATCAGACTCTTGCTCCTTAACTTCTCCGTAAGCCTCAGTAATGCCCCTTCCTCGCCATCTCCAGTATCAATGTCAGATGGTTCTGACCGTCTCTTCCCTGATCGCTACAGCATCTGCCTGGGCTCCACACTTTGGGGACTGTGCCTATAAAACAGCCTCTGCTCAGTTACCAGACACATTGCCTGGAACACCAGTAAGACCATAGTAAGCCTTTGCTGCAAACTGACAGGGACCCCCTCATCTGAGAGCAACTTCAGCTCCTTGGCATGAACTTTCTAAAGTTCCTGAACTTACCTGTCCATTCCACACCCTGAAAATTACGTTCCATGCACTTCAGACCACTTATCATTGCCTTCTTCTCCCTAATGCCTTTCATTCCTGTGCCTTTGTTCATGCCGAGCTGTCCGCATAGAATGCCATTTATTCCCTCCTCTGTACCCTGCACACCTGGGCAGTTCCTACTCGTATTTGGAACTCCTCCAGAGGACTCATTTTAGAGCCTGCTACCAATCCGTGTCAGACCCACCTTCTCTGTGGTCCCGTTACACTTTGTAAATCTCTTTGTATTTATTACATTCTATTATAATTAGCTGCATATGTGCTTATCTCTCCAACTAGACTGAATCCTGTCTGTACCCCAGGGCTGATGTCATTTAGTATCTCTCATTCCTGTCCTAAAGCATTTGTAATAAACATTTACTGATTGGAAGAGTGAAGTGAAAATTCTATCTATCCCACAGAATTTTTAGGGGGATAAAATGAGGTAATGTATACAAACATGACTGAAAACTCTTAAAACTACTTTACAAATGTTAGTGCTGAGATTGATGTGACATTGATATTGGTACTGATGGTGATAGCGATGATGGTGGTCATGTGATATTGACGATGACGGTGATGGTGATAGTAATGGTGCCGGTGATGACGGTCATGGTGATGATGATGGTCATGGTGATAGTCATGATGGTGATGATGTTGACGTGTTACTGATGTTGACATTGATGATGACGATGGCGCTGGTACTGGTGGTGCTGGTGATGATGGTGATGATGGTGATGATAACAGTGACGACAATGATGATGGTGATGGTGATGATGATGATGTTGATATGATACTGATGTTGATGGTGATGATAGTGATGATGGTGATGATAACGGTGACGACAATGATGATGGTGATGGTGATGATGGTGATGTTGATATGATACTGATGTTGATGGTGACGATGATGGTGATGATAGTGATGATGGTGATGATAACGGTGACGACAATGACGATGGTGATGGTGATGATGATGATGTTGCTATGATACTGATGTTGATGGTGACGATGATGGTGATGATGGTGATGATGGAGATGGTGATGTGATGGTGACAATGCTGAAGACATGAATGTGGTCATGACTGGTGCACAGCCTCAGGACTTGGGAGGGGCCTCAGAGCTGGAAGTTTAATAATATTATTCATCAGAAGATGAGTCGGCCAGGGGCAATTATAGAAGGTAAAGCACAAACCAAGAGATCAGTCCTCTCTGAATAGTGGCCCTGAAAGTGTAGACGGAGAAGAAACTAGCATGAGGTCAGAGGAGGAGCTGCCGGAGAAGTTGAATGGAAACGCACTCCCCCTATAGAGACACTCTTAGAAAAGAGAAGGGAGCATGAGTGGAGAAGTCTACCCAAGCTTAAGTCAGAAATGAGATACATTCCATTTGAATTTGGCAACGAGGCCCCACTATTTACCTGAGTAACAAGCACATTCTTTGTTTGGGCTAAATTTGCAACAACTGGACATTAATAAAATATTTACACTAGAAATTTATGGCACTCTTTGAGGGCGTGAATAGCATCTGGCTTATGTCCCCTTCACCTGGCAAATATTTGACATGTAGTAGGTCTTTAATTTACAGGTTTTTTTTAATGAAAAAAATCAGATGGGCAGTGCAGGGGCTATTTCCTAGGTGATTTGTCTTATAATTAGCTTTCCTGTGCCTGAATATCATCCAGAGTTGGTATAATGAGATTTTCTCTGGAACATTAAGTTGGTTAAATTTTGTGTTCCTTGAGTCAAGACATTGCCTTGTAAAAATAAATATATATTAAGTAAAGTAACATGTAGTGATAATTGATCCCTGACAGCAGTTGTGTTTTCAATTAACTGGATGAATGAAACTTGTTGTTTATGTGAGAGTTGGATGAATTGGCATTCTGGCGTCTCTCTCTTCTGTTCTGACCCTCCTCCCTCACCTCTCCTGCCTCCTTCCCCCTCTTTCTCAGGGCAGGGAAATTTTATCTTGGTTAGTGGAATTTAAAATGCTGATATTTCACTTCTGGTTCTCAAGAAACCCTAGAGCAATGATCATGTTTTAGATAAATCAAATGTAGCAGATGTTCCAATTGGTTAAATATGCAGTACATGAGGGTTTTAATGCAGAAAAAGCAAGGGATAAGAATATTACCCATGAAAAATTGCGGCAGTGAAATATTGTAACATCCAGTAGAGATACAGCAACTGAATGTTTGAAAGTGGTCACGAGAAGGTGGTCTGAAGCAGTTCTCAAAGGACGTGACAGAATACGCAGGGACCTTTTTTCCACTTTTGTTTAGGAGGTGGAAGAACAAAGAAATACAAGAGGAAATGCCTCCAACCCCAGCACATTCCTCCGGACTCAGACTCTCAGGCGCTGACCTTCTCTCTGCCCCCCTGTCTCAGCCGCTGTCCCCGCGTCACTCAGCTTACACACTGTGGAGTGTCATCTGAGCCCTTCTTGGTTCTCTCAGCCCACTTCCCCTTGTAGATTTGCTCGGCTAAGCCTCCGCAGGTTGGATTTAAGTCTTCTCTTTCCGAAGCCACCTCAGGCTTGACCAGCCTTCGGATTCCTGGGCAAACCTCTCGGGGGCCTGCTTTGCAACAATACACGTCCCCAACGGGGACGGTGCTGTCTCTGACCTCCCAGAGGACCTCCTCTTCTCTCCCCAGAGCCGCAGGAGCTCCTCCCCATCTCTGACCTTGGACGTCCAGTCTCCGTGCCTCATGGGTGACCGCACATCCATTTCGCTGAAGAAACAAAGCTGCCCCATCACTCGCTAGCCTTGCCCCCGCCCTGCGCGGTGGGTGAGCTCTCGCTCACGTGCGAGGCAAATTCTTCCTGGCCGGGGTGCAGAGAGCCTGTCCATGGCACCTACTCAAGGACATTCCTCCACCAGGCACCCTTTCTGTTTCCTGAATCATTATTTTTGCTCGTTATTGGATAAGCCCTATCCACCAACTCAAATAATTTTCCTTGTCTTTAAAATAAAACTTTGATTACACATACCCCCCCCCCCACTCCCCAGTCTTCTGCTTTTCTTTAAGCGAAACTACCCTGAAGAAGGATCTGTTCACTCTGCCTCCCGCCTCCTCCCTCTTCTCTCTCCTTCTCCAGTCCGCTCGGGCCTCCACGCTCCCGGAACCGCTCCTCACTCCCACAAAGGACCCTGTGGTGCCACATCCAAAGGAGAAGTTGTAATCCCGTCACCGTGCACCTCGACGGCATCGGACCCCGTGCGCCCCTCTGTCCCATTTGCGCGATTCTGTCACTTGCCCTCCAGGACCAACCATCCTGGACCTGCTCCCTCCTCATTGGCTGTCCCCACTGCCTCCTAGCCTCCACTCTCCACAGCCACCTCTTGGGGTCGGCATGCCTCAGGCTGGGCCTAAGACCCTCTTCTCTCTCCATTCTCTGGCTTCATGTCCCATAGGGCCTTGTGGGTCTACCTGGGCACCGAGGGCGGCAAAGTCGGGCCCCCAGTCCAACCTCTCACGGAACCGAGCTCGCCCGACCACCCACCTCCACACACGGGCCGACCCTGACCTTGCACATCCAGTTGCCGCCTCTCCCCCTCCCCCACCATCTCTCAGGTCACAACCCCGACCCTGTCCATTCCCACAGTCTTTCCATCCTAATTGATCTGCCTAAATTGCCACTCCCCCACATTTTCTACTCACTTTCCTGATTTATATGCAGCGTGATCACTTATACTATTTAGCACTCACACGTTTTCACCCATTTATCATGTTTTTGTTTGTTTTCCTCAAGGAGGGCACAGAATTTTCTTTGTTCATTTAGGTGTTTCTGGTTGTTCCACAGGAGTGCCTGGTAAGGAACGTGCACTCAACCAGCATTTCTCGAGTTACTGAGTTAGTGGGGGCCCGGTGTTAGCGGGGTTGAGGCAAGGCTGCGGGACAAGTGGCCCTTGAGCTACATTCAGAAAGGGGACAAAGGGCAGGGTTAGGGCCAGAGGGCTTCTGAAACAAGCTTCAGCATTTGACAACTATTCGGCGATTCCGTAGGTTGACTTTTGATTTTTAGTAGGAAGAAGAACACAAATCAGCATATTTTTTAATGGGGTATGGAGTCTAGTTTTAATAAGTGGCAATAACAGAGGTGGCAAGGACCCCAACATTGGCTTTGCCAAGGCGGCCTGTTGGAATGGACGTTTGGTGAGGGAAGACCCACTTACTTCGCTGGTGTTTCAGGGGTTTGTCACTAACTCTGCACCTTTTCATTGGTGCCATCACCCCCCTTGGCTGGAGGGTCGCCGAGCTTTCTCAGGGGAGCCTCGATGCCCCCTGCCTCCCCGTGGCATTCCCTAAGTAAGCGGGTCCAGAAATGAGTTCTCAGGAAGTTTGTCTGAGGACACAAACTGAGCAAAGATTTGGCAGGAAGACTCAAACTCAAAGCCACGATATTACCCATAAGTTATGAGCTGCAAGACGCGCTCCTCAGACCCTGGTTTGGATGAGAACCCGGCCCCGTGCTCAAGAAGGCCCTTCCCTCCAGCTCTGCTGCCGCGGCCTCCGGGAAACGCGGCTCGGGGCTCGGCCCCACTCTGTGGGCCCACGGCTGCTTTAAAAACGCTTTTTAATGATGAACTTGCTAAGAAAACTGCTCATCTTTTCCTTCAACAAGTCCTGACATTACTCAGAGAGGCTTTCTCCTCCTTCTCCTCCTCCTCCTTCTCCTCCTCCTCCTTCTTCTTCTTCTCCTTCTTCTTCTTCTTCTTCTTCTTCTTCTTCTTCTTCTTCTTCTTCTTCTTCTTGCTTGAAAATAGAAAGCGAGCCAAGCATCTGGGCCCCAAATGCCCAGAGTGTCTCGGCAGGTCCGGGGAGACTCTGACGGGAGCAGGTTGCCAGCTCATCCGCTCAGCAGACGCCCCGCACGCCACCCTCAGCTCCGGGGGGCCTCCGTCCCTGGCGAAGCGCGGCGGCTGCTTGCGGAGGTGGCCGCGGGCACTGGCTTCACGCAGCTCGGTGAGCCCGCCGTCCGCCTGAGCGCTTGGGGCCTGAGAGGGGTCACCTCCACAACCGCGTGACAGTAAAGATCCCCAGGTGTGTTTGCCGGGCGCTGTGTCCCGCGGTGACGATTCCAGGATGCCGGCGCGGCACCCGAGAGAAGGAAGGCCCGAACGGCCAGCGCGGCCGCGGGAGAGAGGAGGAGGCAAGGCCGACCCCTCAGCACGTCCTTCCCGGGAGCCAGGTGAGCCGGCCACACTCAGGAACAATTCTTACAGGACAAGCAGCAGCCGTTCAAACTGTGAACGTGCGGAGAGCTGCCATAGATGACTCGGCTAGATCTTCATTTTCTGCTCATTAACTCATCTTCGTGTTATCTTTACCTACTATGTGTTCACGAGACGGAAGGGGAGAAACGGCCAGATGTGCACTGGGGCACCTGTGTGTGCGTGGTCCGAGTGTGAGCGAACAAAAGCCCGATGGTGCTATTAATGTCATCATTTAAAAAACCAAGGCTCACTCACGTGTGGAGCATAAGGAATAGCTTGGAGGACACTGGGAGAAGGAAACAAAGGGGGAATTGGGGGAAATCGGAGGGGGAGACGAAACATGAGAGACTGTGGACTCAGAGCAATGGACTGAGGGTTTTGGAGGGGAGGGGGGTGGGCGGATGGACGAGCCTGGTGGTGGGTATTGAGGAGGGCACGGATTGCATGGAGCACTGAGTGTGGTGCATAAACAATGAATCTTGGAACACTGAAAAAATAAAAATAAATTAAAAAACAAAAAAACCAAGGGCTTGTAAATGTTGAGCAGCTGACAGTGTCCCAGAGGCAGTGCCTGCTCCCAGGTCCGCGCCGTCCGTGTGGGGACGCTGGGAGCCGGCCTGACATGGGGTGACCTACACGCGGGGGCTGGCTCGGGCCCCGACAGAGCCGAGGGGGTGCGGCGGGTGACAGGGCTCAGACGCTGGGGACCGCCCGCCCCCCCCGGCTGGAGAGGCGTCTGCCGCGTCCGGGAAGTGACAGCTCCGATGTGCCCGCCGGTGGCCGTGACCAGGGTAAAGAAGAGCGGAACGTCCCCCGGCTCACACCGGGCCGGGCAGTCGACGGGCAGCTTCTATCGCTCGGCGCTCCATGGGTGACAGTGTCACAGGGAAACAACGGGAACATCGGATTGCTTTCTGTTCCTCCGCATTTTTCTGCCACAAGGTTCACACCATTCCCTCTGAGGAGGCGGCAGTCGCCTGGCTCTCCCGCGCCAGCTGGTTGGTTCGGTGCGGCCTGAAGCAGGGCCGCCTCCTCTCGCGGCTGCCTCTCGTCGCCGCCCCTGCCCGCCCCTGCCGGCCCTCTGTCCTCCTCCTTTCCGTCGGTGGCTTGTCGGGCTGACCCCCTGTGGCTCACTCTGGGCCTGACACACTCACACTTGTATTTAAAGGAGGTGACGTTGGGGGGACGTCCCAGGCTGGGGCTTTGCAGCCTCGCCTCGTCCTGCACTCACAGAGACCCGCGTGTCCTCTCCCCTCGGCCCCTCCGCCCTCCGGGGTGTCCTGTTACTTTCCCTTCCCAGCCGGAGACTCGGGCCCCAGAGGGCTTAGGTGACTTGCCGGGTCCGCCGGCCAGAGAGGGACCCGGCAGGCCTGCCACACCCGGGGAGGGGCTGCCCACCTCCCCCCGCTACCCGAGCCCGGAACAGCGTCCTTTCTCAAGTCTGATGCTTATGATCTTCCAAAGGGCACCGTGGAAAACACGCTGGCCCTCGAGGCCGTGTGTGTGGGCAAGCGACACCCCAGCACTGACTTGACTCCACCTTCCCGCTTTAGCCTGATCCCGGACCCTGGCAGTGTGCGGCTGGTCAAAGAAGGTCACACTCAAGACCTACAACCTGTGGGAGCAAGGTCTGCACTTTCATACAGCTCTTTGCTGTACTCTCAACAGAAAAGGGGCGTCGGGAGTGTAAGGGAGAGGGTCGCAGCGCCCCCAGGAACCTCGCGGACCTACCGCTGGGCCCCACGCTGACCCTCACGCTGACCCACGGGGCAGCCAAGCAGGAGAGCTGGGCCTGCTTGCAGCATGTCTTGACGGAGCAAACACTGAACCTGAACTACCGTAGCCTGGCCGCGATGAGCAATGACCGCCTCGCGGTCGTTTGACCCGCTTAAACTGGGAGCGCGTCCCGACGCCGAAGACCGTTCCCGTTTTCCAGAGCGGGGGTTTCTGCCCTCACCAGCTGACTCAAGACCCTGCACCTCAAAGGGCTTAAGAAATTCACAGAGTCTCCTGTTTCCCAAGAAACACTCCTCCTTTGTCCGTAGTCCGATCCCAAATAACCAAGCCAAGGAAATAGAAATGATTCCAACCTGGTAATGGTGCATGAAACACGGAACATACGCCGTAAATCACAAACGCCCACGTTCCGACATTCAAGCTGAAACTGGGCAAGGGTTAGGGTTAGGGGTCCAGCTCTTCAGATGTGTTTACATAACCCAAACACAGTGCTCCCTCGCCAGACCCCCCAGCGCTCCCGGTGAGGGGACTGAGGCCTCGATCATGGCAGGAGCGCATCTGATGACTCACCACGTCCCTAAGGTTGCAGCCCGCTTCGCGTCTCCCCCGGCCCCGCGCCCCTCAGTGCGTGGGTGGCCCGCCGCCCTGGTGCTGTGCAGACCCCCTTCCTGCCCTCGGACGCCGATGAAGAGGGCGTCTCCGGATGGAGCGTTGTCGTTACAGCGGCGCTCCAACGCCCGTCCCCGAAAGTCCTGGCCATCACGGGGCTTCGGGCGCAGCTGGAAGGGCCAGGGTGGTGGGTTCCCTTTGGGAGCAACAGCCAGGGCGCTGAAGAGGCAAATTCTCTCTCTGGTCGGAACGAGGCCGACAGGCGAGCCGTGGCTCAGCGTCGGCGGTCCGTGTGAGACCCTCATGCGCAGTCCCAGAGCACCCGGGGGCCGCAGCCCACGGTCTGTGTCCGGCTGTCGGCCCTGAGGAGCAGCCCGAGTTTACAGGTGAGGGTATCGCTGTGTGTGCAGCGGGTCTGCGCGTGTCCGTGCGTGTCCGTGCGTGTCCGCGCGTGTCCATGCGTGTCCGCGCGTGTCCGTGCGTGTCCGCGTGGGCACGTGTGTGCTCTGTCACTCTCGGGAGCACTCGGGCACAGCGCCTCAGGAAACAGGAAAGGGTCTAGCTGGCGTCTCGTGGTTTCTCATTTATTGGGAGTCCTCGTTGTGAGATTTATGTAGAAGTAAAGCACGACAGGTTGGGGGCCATCTTGACACCCGAGAGTCATGCTCGTCATCAGACACTTGAAAAACGCTCGCCCTTGTGTTACTCCAGCTCTCTTTAGCAAAAACACAGAATTTATTATTCTCGCTCTGTGCTTTGCACATGTCTTCAAGATGCTGTAAGGAAAGCAATGTGTCCATAGCTGAATTAGTCTAAATAGCCAATTAGTTTTCAAATAATTCCCATTGGTCAGGCTTAATATTTTTTCTTCTCCTAAAGTATTCAGCTTACTATACTTTCAACAGAAAATGAGTTGGTGAAACAATGACAGAAGTTGAAACCAGATGTTTGGATGTCTATGCTAATGGCCAGTTGGAGAAAGAGGAAAATAAGATAAGAAATAAGCTTTGCTTTGCTTTTATTATGTCTTCTAGTGATTGAACTAGTAGTAGGAAACCTTCCCAGTTGGAGTGGTTCTATTTATTTATTTTTTTAAATGCCTTGACTGTTCCTTCCAGTGCCGCATGTTTTTCCAGAACAGACCTTTGGGAGGAGACGTCGATGGCATCACAGGGCGGGGGGTCAGAACAGCAAGATCCTGGAGCAGCAGGCCGGAGGCCCTGAGGACGTGGCCCCGCGCAGACACTGGGCGAGCCTCCCCTCCTGCACCCGGACACCAGGGGCCATCGGGACGTCAGAAGAGAAGGGGCTCAGCTAAGGACAGCTTGGAGGAGAACGAGGACATTGGTGTCACATTAGACACCTCCAGAAATCATTTGGACGTTGGGCAGTTTTCAGACAATTCCTCTGAGTTGTATTTTAGTATAATGACAGATGATTTAGATCTGGCTTTTTAGTAATTATTGTCCAAATTCCTCTGTGTTCTTCCCCAACATTTTAGCACATGCACAGGCGGGGCTGCAAGTGATATTTTGTTTTTCACATCGGCGTTAGAGGACTTCAGTCTGCTTCTATGCCAGCGGGTTGGACCATTCATGCCAGGAGCTCGTTCTTCCTCAGAAAAAGGAAAAGTTGCTTCCTCCCAAGAGGATTAGGAACCTTTGCTAGATCGCAGGCGCATCGCAGCCCACACCGAGCCTGCATCCTCGAGCTGCTTTTCTCCAGCCAACAACACGTGAAAGACAGAGCCCTTTGCTTGTCTGCACCGTAACTACCTTGCTAACAAACGCTGCTCAGGAAGCAGCAGCTTCCAAAAGAGTTCAGCTCCACGGACATGCATGAGCCACGGAATCACCTCTCCTGGGGCCGTGGGGACACGGGGCCACAGCCGTGACGGACGGCGTCTTCGCCCCGTCGTGAGGGGAGAACGGGATGCGGGAACTGGGAGCGGTGGGTGACACAGGGCTTCAGGGGCAAGCGTTAGTTCAAGTGAAGTAAAAACTGAGCAAAAAAT
>CM052885.1:268220-291195 GCA_028534135.1 Potos flavus
GCATCATGCTCCAGGGGCTGCAGGTGCTCCCAGAGCCCCAGCATCATGCTCCAGGGGCTGCAGGTGTTCCCAGAGCCTCCAGCATCATCCTCCAGGTGCTCCAGGTGCTCCCAGAGCCCCCAGCATCATGCTCCAGGTGCTCTAGGTGCTCCCAGATCCTCCAGCATCATGCTCCAGGGGCTGCAGGTGCTCCCAGAGCCCCCAGCATCATGCTCCAGGTGCTCCAGGTGCTCCCAGAGCCCCAGCATCATGCTCCAGGGGCTGCAGGTGCTCCCAGAGCTGGCCAGTAGTTTGACTCCTTCTCCCTGTACACCTTTGGCCCTGTCTGCGTGAGGCTCTGGGGTTATACCCTCCCACAGTCGAGTGCTGGAGCCTAAGGCCATGCAGCCACTGTGAGACCAAGAGGCACAGGGGCTTATGGATAAAACAAGCTGTTTCCTCTCATAGGTCATGGGCAGAACGACTCAGAGGACCCTTACCTAAGGCAAAGGAAGTGGGAAACGTGTCCCCATGCATCACCCTGGTCCACCTGTCCCATGTGAGGGCGACCCTGGCGTTCAGTGGCTTAGGCCAAAGATTTTGAATTAATCATTAATATTTTCCTTTCTTTTACACCCCAGATTCAATTGACCTTGAATGATGAGGAGGTCAGGGACACGGACCCGCATAGTGGGAAATCTGCATGTAACTCTTGACTCCCCCAAACGGACTGCTAGTAGCCTGCTGTTGGCCAGAAGCCTTACCCACAAGGGTCGATGAACACCTACACTGTATATTAGATGTATTACAAACTGTATTCTTACAATAAAGTGACCGTATGAAAAGAAAGTGTTATTACAAAAATCGTAAGGAAGAAAATACAGTTAAGGCCCTGAAGAAATCCAGGTCTGCAGGGACCTGTGCAGCTCAAACCCCGTTGGTCAAGGTCAGCTGCACGCCAAGGCCATGAGCCAGTCTCAGCACTGCGGTGCCGGCGCCGCGGAGCTGGTCTAAGCCACGTGGGGTCTCTCCGGGCTCCTGCCAGAGGAGGAACTGCCCCAGCAGCACACAGGGGCTGGGGAAGGCCTCCCATGGGCCCCTGTCCGCTCCTGTCCTCAGGATGAAAGCTGCTGCCGCCTCCCGGGCCGGCGAGGGCCACCAGCACCTCCCCCGCTCCCCCGCTCCCCTTGTTTTCATCCTCTTCGGCCAGATGGCTTCTCTGCTCGTCCTTGGCCGGGCAGGCCCAGCCCAGCCCACGTCAGAGCCCTTGCAAGTGCTGCCCTTGTCTGGAATGTTCTCGTCCCACAGACGTCCCCTTCTCGGGGCGGCTGCCCTGGCGGTGCCGTCGAATGCGGCAGCCTCCCTACAATCACTTCCCCCATTTCCATCCCTAATTCTCCCTTTAACTCCAAAGCCCGGAGGCGTTCCAGCACGACCCAGCGACATACCCCACTCTGTACCTGGCGTGCGTACCCCGCGCACCACCGTGCTCCGCCAGCAGAAGGCGCGCTTCATGGAAGTACGCAGTCCGGCTCTTTTTGGTTAATGACAGATTTCAGAAAATAGTTCATAGTACTCAATAAACAGATAAATAACACTAGTTCTCTGACTTAATCTAACTTTGGCAGATGTGAACGTGCCTTCCAGCAGCCCCTCGCCACACCACGTTCTTCTGACCACACGAGAGCTGGAATTCTGAGCGGTAATGTGAACTGATGTAAGAGATAAACATGTGCTTAAACCAGCGAATTCTCAGACCTCCACATGCTCGGGAAATACCTTAAGGAGCCTCTGAAGCCAATTTATAATAAAAGTATGACTTCCTTCTACCTCCTACCCAGCCCCATGCCCCCCAGCCCTGACCAGCTGTTCCATGCTGAGGCAAACGTACTTAACATTAGCCTTGTGGACCTGATTGGGGGACCGTCGGCTGCCAAGTAATAGGCATTCCTCAATCAGGATGGATATGGGGTGCCTGGCCATCCAGCTGCGTGCCGCCCTGTGCCTCATGCATGCGGACCGGCCCGCTGAGAGAAGGGGTGTCTGACTTCCACGTCAATAGATGAGGCATTTCCCATGACGTGCTCCAGGAACCCTAAGAGAAAGTAACTATATGTCACATAGGTCTTGTTTCAAAACTTAATCCCCACAAAGGCCTCTTACTCTCTCCGGGATGGTAGCACGTCATTCACTTTGCGGTTGGAAAAGTCACGCTATCTGAAGGAGGGCCCCGCTCTGGAGGCCCGAGTTGGTGCTTACGGCCCACGCGGGTTTCAGGATGACCTCACATGTGCTCCGCGCTGCTGCACGAGCACCAGCAAGACAGCCGCGCTCCAGAGGAGATGCATCCTGGGTGAGAGGGGCTGGCTCCAGACACAAAGTCCAGTGTGCACGCCAACCAGCAAGGAGGTTGGTTTTGGGGAAACTTGCTTCTGCTGTGTTCCACCGGCTCATGCAAAGACGCTTGTCTGGCCCAGTGAGTACGTGCTGGTGCTCTTCCCCAATGTCGCTGAGTCCCCACTCCTGCCTCTGCTTCAGCCAGCTGCGCCATTCTGAGTTGTCTGCGGACCGTGGGCCTCTTGACACGGAAGCTTGTCGTTTCTCTAGCAGGTGGGGGCCTGGAAGTGCTGCCTGGATAAAAACAGCATCTTGTTCTTGCTGAGGAAGCACACTTAGTTCTCGACGTCCCATCCCCCTTGCTTTTACTGACTGCCTGATTTGCAACAGAAGGCAGTGGACTGACAGGTGCGGCCGGGCCCTCAGGGTCTGTGCTCTTTGCTGACCCCTTCTCAGGTGCGGTCCACACACCCTGGCTCTCAGCACAGACCCTCCTTCTTCCTCCAGGCTCACTGGTGCCCCCCTGAGATCTGGTTAAACACCGTCTCCGATTGTGGAGGATTTATTACACATTTCAGTGTCATTCAGCGAAAACCCAGGATCGTCTGTGTTCCTGGAGGAAGAGACTAGTGCTCCCTGCCTGACGAGGAAAGCGTCCCAGTCCTGTCCTGCAAGGAAGCTCCGGCAGGAGTGGTCTCAGCTCAGCCGTGACAGTGGGTGACGGTACCACCTCGCACCACTCCGTGGGTCCACTCGAAGAGAATGGCAGTCGGACCACCTCCCCTGGGTCCAGCAGGATCCCTGAGATGCCACCTCAAGGACAGATGTCTTCATCGCCAAGGCCGTCCTTCTTGGTGGTTCACCCCAGAGGTGGAGCTAGCCACGTGGGAGGGCCCTTCAGAGGCTCGTGGTCACTGATCCCAACACGTTGGGACGGGGCTATGGCCAATGTGCAGCCCCATGAATGTCTCCAAAGAATTCAAGCTACTGACTTCTGCATGGTTCCCGGGCCCAGGATGGGAGAGAGGCTAGTGCAGCAGGGCCGTTTCCAAAGTGCTTGCCGGGGGTCTGTAGACTCGGTCTACGGGAAGGGCCCTGGCATCTTCTCCCTCAGAGACTTGTGTCCTTCCATCCCGAGGGGCCCCGTTTTCACAGCCTGGAATGCTTGTGTCTCAGAGGGGTTGTGGGAATTAAACACGCATGGAACGCTCACGGCAAGGGCTCAGCGAAGAGCAGCTGTCACCGCCGACGCCCACACACTCATACAACACCGTGCGGGGCAGACAGAGCCCGCGGGGCCCAGGGACCGAGCACCAGTGGTGCTCCCTTCTGAGGCCACAGCTGGTCCGACTGTCAGACACACGCTGTCTGAACATTTACCGCAGAAACGACACACACTTCCTGGGGTCGGTACGCGACATGCTAGCTCTCAAGAAGTATTCGATGGTTGATTACTGATGGTTTATACAAACTGATTCGTTGTAGATGGTAATTCATGATAAAATCATTCTGCAGCTTAGCTAGGCTCTCCACGACTCAGGGACTCTAGAGGTATTTTTAAAGTTTGTTTTTGAATGTCCAGAGAGTAAAAAAAATGAGCTAAACAACAGATTAAATTTTAACGGTTATCCTGTTGTTTAAAGTCACTCAATATATTGAGGCTATACTGCTTATAATAAAATGAAATTAGCTTTTTTGTAGAATCTGACTCATAATTATATGTTGTAGCTACTGTGTTTACATAGGTTTTACTGTTTTAAAAAATATAACTTCAGTTTCCTTCTGATAACTCTCCAAACGTAGAGTTTCTGGATCTCGGGGAAGCTCTCCACAGCGGCCATACCGGTTTGTGCTCCCACCAGCTGTGCACCAGGGTCCGATTTCCCCACGTCCTCGCTAAAATGCTTCTCTTTTCTTCTTTGATAATAATCACCCTTACCAGTGTGAGATCTAGAAAGTTCTCAACACAAGAAGAAAGAATTGTTGGCTACGGTATTGAATGTCGAGTAGACTTACTGTGGTGATCATCTCTGAAGCAGACACAAACCCTGAATCCTTGCAGTTTATTTACACCTGAAACTAACATAACCTTACATATCAATTATAACTCAATAAAATGATAATTTCTTTAAAAATTAATTTCAGGATGCTTTTGGCAACGCTGTTTGAGTGACAGTCTTAAGCAAGAAATAGTCCCTAACCCTTGGTTTTCCGTTCCGGTTTCTCTTTCCCCTTCAGTAGCAGCGGACCCCCAGCTCCACCCCCACGTCCCCTGGTGGCTTCTTGTTGGTGAGAGACGCCAGCCCGCCCGGATCAGCCCCTCGGTAACGGGCACCTGCCCTGGAAAAGACGAATTCTTTTTCCTTTGTCCCTCCTCTTCCAACCCCCGAAGCAACACTGAACCAGCATCTACAAACACGGGACATGCCCCCGGCGTGACACGCACCCCGGGCCGGTTGGAGGCCGAGCCCGACAAAGCAGAGCGACCACGGTGCGGGAACCGTAAGCAGGCCACCTGCTGTGTGCCCGGCTCGCACGGCGACAGGCTTACGGGGGGAGCTGGGCCCCCACGCGGGGCTGTCTGCCACGCCAGCAGCACACCGTGAGTCCGACGCTCTCCCGGTGGGAAGAGGGGGTCGCGCCCTCGTTTCCGACCCCGGCGGCCCATGAGGTCCACCTTGTCGAGACTGGCGGAGCTTCCGTACTGGTGCCTCGGCCCAGGGTCGCCGGGGAGGGAGGACAGCGCGGCGGCTCGGAGGGTGACACAAGCCGTCTGCAGACGCCTGCGGGTCTCCCGGGCGGGGGCGGGGGCGGGGTCCGGGTGACTCCCCGGCAGGACGCCGCGGCCTTCAAGGTGTCCCCGTGCGGGGCCTCCTCCCCCGGCCGCTGCCGGACCCGGAGCGAGACGCACTCCGGGGACCGTCCCCCATGGCCCCGTCTCTCGGAGCCGGCAGGTGCCCCCGGGTGCGGCTTGGGCCGGAGACCCAGCAGTCTCTCTGCCACGAGCTAAATCCCAAGTGCAGAAGCCTTGTTTCTGACGAGACGGACGTGCCGCGGCCGCCTGCTGTCTGCGCCCAGCCCGCAAGTTGTCTTTGATTTAATTGTTCAGAAGGTTCCCTCCAAAGGTGTGAGCAGAGATCACGTGCAGAGCCACTTGCTCGTTCGTGGGCTCCCCAGAAGTGACGGCGCAGGGCTCTCCTGAGTGCCGGGGAGACTGTGGACACACCACTTCGTTTTCCCGTCTGGGGGCCATCTAGCCAAATAGTTCCTGGACGGCAATATTAAATTATCTGAGATGATTCATTGGAAGGTATCGCAGTTCACCGATTAATTAACTGAATGGAAGTGAGGCTGTGCTCCCTTATGCTTTGTTCGTAGTCAGTCATCCGCCAGGGTGAGCATTAGCCATCGTCCCCGGATGGTCTGGGGGTGCCTTGCCCTGAGGGCTGCAGGGTCCACCACGCCACTGGGGAGCACGAGGGGCCGGCCCGGGGCCACGTTTTCAGGGCTGCTTATGGGAATGATTCAGAAAATAATTGTTGAGTTCTAAACTCGGATAACCTACTTTCGCATGTTTTGGTACAAACGGTGGTGGTGAAGGTGGTTATGGAGATGCTCGCCTTGGTTTTTAAGCAAATATTTGCTGTGTCTTCTGATCTTCAGTACATGTGTCTGAATAGGTCAGAGGACACAGACTTGTCAGGTTCACCGTGGCTGCAGGAAGCACAAACATCACTTCATCTTCAAGTAATGGAATAGCTGATAAAGAAGAAGGACTTTCGAAAGAATTCAGAGAAAGCTGCTCTGAGGACGTGAGCCCACGGCTGAACACTGTCCCCAAGACATGTGTCCACGTGGCCACGGCTGGACACTGTCCCGAGGTGAGTCAGGTCCAAGCACTGCCCGTCTGAATTCAACACGCTGTGAAAGGGGCAATTTTGCTAGATTTCATCAGTCTGTCATGCAGGGACACGGCCACTCAGGGTACTCCCCGTGCCTCCCGGCATGTGACGGTTTATCTACCCAGGGCACGAGCTCTTCCGTGGCGCCCGTCGTGAGTCTGCAGGCGCTGCTTTCCAACGCAGCCCAGAGCGCTCCCCAGCCCTCAGCTCCGCGTGGCAGGCCTGAGCGTGCCCTGCCGTCCCTGGCACAGCCCAGCACGGCCCTCCAGGTTAGACCGTCGCCCCTTACTGAGTGGGTCCCACAGACACCACGGCGACCTGGAGTCCGAGGGCCAGGCTCCTGTCGGACCCACGTCCCTTGCATAGTCCCTGCCTGGCGCCTGCCCTCGTGTCTGTCCCCAGGCTCTGCCTCGTCTCTCGCGGTCACGTTGCTCCTCGTAGCTTCGTGAACGTTGGAACAGGAGCATTTTCTTAATCTCTTCAAACCAACAAAACGAGAAAGCCTCTCTGCGTCTTCCGGGTCGGAGGACGTGGACGGCACGGGTGTGGCGCAGGGGTGGCCCATTGCCTCTCTCTTAGTTTCAGCTTTGCGAGGCCGGCGAAGGGTGAGGTGCGCGACAGAGCTGGAGCTCCGACCTCAGCGCGGGAGGTCACCGCGCCGCCCGGCCCCGCCCACGCAACGGTCCTAAGGAAAGAAACCCTCCAAGTCCCTTCGACGTTGCCAGTCATGGGTTTCACTCGGATGTACCGTCCCGGCACGGACAGAGCCCAATGCGACCAGAGAGCAAGACAGAAACACTCCCCTTTCTCCTCTCTGTGTACGAGGACAACCTCTCCCATGAGCCCTTCACGTTTGCATGTTCGTGTCCAAGGAAGTTTGGGTGCTGTCACTGGGAGAATATGGAGAAAGGACAGAAGAAGGAATATGTTCTTTTTAAAAAAAAAAAAAAAGATTTTATTTATTTGACAGAGAAAGAGAGAGAGCATGAGAACACGAGTGGGGGAGAGGGGCAGAGGGAGAGAGAGAAGCAGACTTCCCATGGAGCAGGGAGCCCGATGCGGGACTTGATCCCAGGACCCCAAGGTCATGACCTGACCGACGGAGTCCCCCAGGCGCCCCTGGAATATGCTCTTTACATGCAATTATTTACACGGCAACAGTTTAGAAGTGGAAGAGAAATAACGAATTATAAAAATATTTAATGTGAATTTTAAATTGATGGTTTTAAAAATCCTTCCTTTTCCATGAGGGAAAGCAAGTCATAATTCAAACATGGTCATCAAGCCGCTTACTCAAAGTAGTGAGGCTCTTGGTTTGGGGCTGGGTCACCTTGCTGGACCCGATTGTGTAGGGGCGTGGGGTGAAGTCGTTCTAGTGAGAGCCAACCCGCCATCCCCTAGATTTGTGCCAAAAAATCAGTCAATAAAAAAAGAGAGAGAGAGAGGAAAACTGACAGAGAGCAAACTAACGGTGTTACTTTGGAGATCTGAGGGAAGTTAGCCGGCAAAGAACACATTTAGGAATTAGGATTTAAGGCCAGTAAGGAACTAAGTGAATAATCTATTATGTCCACATATTTGGATTTTAATGTATTGATTAATGTTCATTCATCGCCGGCTTCCAACCTAATAGAATATGTCCAAAGTGTCTGTTTCCTCCACGACCCACGGGTCACCTCTGCTCGACCCGCCGCCGGTCGCCGGACACGGAGGCAGTTCCCACGTCTCGGCTTCTGTGCGGGACGCTGCGCGAACATGGGGGTGCGGGCCTCTCTTTGGGATGTTGACTTCGTTTCCTTTAGCTGAATACCCAGGAGTGGGATTGCAGATCACATGGTCATTTTCTCTTTGCGGACCCGCTGTACTCTTCCCACAGTGGCCGCGCCCGCTTACCCACCCACCCTGCTCCGCGTGCCCGCCAGCATTCACATCCTGGAATTTAACGATGACCATCCCAACAGGCGTGCGGTGACAGCTCGGTGTGGCTTTGATTCATTGCCCTGACGATCAGTGATGTCGAGGGCCCTTTCACAGACCCGCCGGCCATCTGGTCTCTCTTGTCTGAGTATCCATCACATGTATGTATAAGAATATTTCCCACTTTCTGTTTTCCCTATTCATTTTCTTAGCGCGTGTTTTGATTTGCTTAGGTCTTTTAAGAATTTATGAGACTCGAGGAGCTATAACTTCCCCCCAAAACATTGTTTTTATCAGCATCCCGCTTTTGTGCTTTTATTATTTTTAAGTTAGAATTTCTATTTCTCCTCTAGAATTTCTGTTTTCTCCTCGGATGTGTGAGTTACTCAGAGGGGCGGTATTTAATTTTTATATATTTTGGGTAACTTGTTATCGATGATATTTCGTTTGATTCCATGGTGTGAAGAACATACCGTCTGTGAATTTAAACACTTGACATTTATTGAGACTTGTTTAAGAGTGCAGCTTACAGTGTGTGTTAGTGAAAGTTTCATATACAGTTGAAAAGATTGAGTTTTCTGTATTTGTTGATTATAATGTTCTATAAATATTAATTAGGGCAAATTGATCGATGGTATTGTTCAAGTTTTCTGTACTCTTACTGATTCTTTGTCTAATAATTCTCTCAATTACTGAAAATGAGTGATATAATCTCCAATTCAAATAGTAGTTTTGTATATTTGTTTTTTTAATCCAATCAAGTTTTGTTTCAGGATTTTGTAATTTTGCATAAGGTGCAAACATGCTTGTGATTATTATGTTTTCTTAACAAATTAGCTCATTATGAAATGTTCTCTTTAGCTCTGGTAATATTTGTTTTTCTTGTAGTCTATTTATCTATTAATATACCTGCTATACCTTCTTGATAATTAGTATTTGTAAAGTATATTTTTTTCCATCTTTTTTGCTTTAAAACTATTTGTGTCTTTGTTTAAACTGTGTATCTTTTAGAAAGAATGCGATTGGGGCTTATTTGTTTATCCACTTTGACAGTCTGTGTTTTATAATTGTAGTGTTTAGTTTACTTATATGTATTGTAGTTATTGATATGGCTGGGTTTAAGTTTACCATCTGGCTATTTATTTTCTATTTCTCTCATCTCTCTCTCTTTTTTTTTTCCCTCTCTTCCTCCTTCCTTATCTTCCTGGGATTGTCCAATGGCTTTTTTTGCATTTTGTTTTACTTATTTTTATTTTTAGAGGATCCACTAACAATTATAATATGCATACCTTAATTACCATATTACATAAATATTATAACTCTTCACATATAAAGGCCTTACCTTACCCACCCTAATCTTTTTGTGCTATTACTTTTATAAATTTTATTTCTGCATATGTTGTAATTCCCGAGGTGGTTGTTACAATTTTTATTTTAAACATTCAGTTGCCTTTCGTAAATACCAGAAAGTACAAAACCTTCATTTCCCCCACATACTTACTGTTTTCGGTGCTTTTCAGTCTTTCCTGTAGATCTGATTGTCATCATTCTCCTTCAGCCTGAAGAACTTCGGGCGTTTATTAAACTGCATTTACTGTGGTTTGGGTCTGCTGGTGGCAAATGCTCTCCTGGTTTATCCGGAGACGTGCTTGTCCGCAGCCCCGTCTGCGGGCCGTCTTAGCTGCTGCAGAGCTGAAGTTCGAGGCGTCCTGTGCTCCGGGGCTCCCACTCTCTCCTCCCCACCTCCGGGCCGCCCTGGGGGGCGGGAGGGCAGGGGGGCCAGGGAGTGGCTGGTCTCCGGGGGGGCGGTGGTCTCATGCTCCATGCAGAACCTTCCAGACCACATGTCAGTCAGAGGCACGGTCTCCACAGTAAGTGGGGTCCTGTCGTGGGACGGAAGGTCCCTGGGCCTGTGAGAGGGACACCAGCACCCCCCGTTGGAACCCAGCGGGGCCTCAGGCACCCGGGGGCCTGGGCTTTACAAATAAACGCCCTCGAATGGGCAGCCTGCGACCAACCAGCGGCGCGGACCCAGAGGTCCTCGAGGCCTTGCGTGGCCCGGCCATCTGGCCCGCGGGCCGTGTGCCCGGAAACGTGTGGCCAACGCCCGCTCCTCGTGGGGACCTGGGCCTCCTCCGGACCTGCCCGCCCTTGACCAGAAGTGCTGCACACGACATGGGGGTCTGGGCTCGCAGGCCTCACGGGGGATTTTGAATGTTCATCCTTTTCCTTCAGATCTGTCCTCCAAGCCGGCCGTCGTGCCGGTCACCGGTCTCCTTGCTAAGGACCGGCTTCGTCTCCATTTGGATTCCCGAGGAAGTGCCCAGACAGGCTTGCTGAGACAGGCTTGCTGAGACAGGCTTGCTGAGACAGGCGAAGACCCTACTGACTTCTTTCCTCCCCCTTCCTCCCCGGTCTATGCAAGCGGCCCCCCAGCTCCTCTGCGGGGGTGCGTGCAACTCGTGACAACGGAGTTGGAAGAGCGGTAAGAGTAGTGGCAAACACACAGACACGCCAGGCTGGGAGCTCCGTGCGCGCACTGATTCACTCGGCCCAGGAGCCCTCGCTCCGGGGCCGTCCGCGCTCCCGGGTCGGTCTTACCCAAAAACCACGTTGTCTCCACCGTCCCTCCCTTCCACTCCAACACACGACAGGTGATTATTCAGGTGAAATGTTGACAAAGTATTATTTGTTTACCTTCCCCACCTCCTTTGTTTCCTTCAGCCACTGTCTTCCGAAAACCAGGTCAGAAGAAGGAAGGACAGGAGTGGACCGTGGGAGGTCGTTTCCTGAGGCCGCACTTTGATTTTCCGAGAACTGAGTCCCGCCCCGCTCTGTGTCCTCTTTGTCTCTGGAGAAATCCCCAAACACGGAATTCTGCTGTTAACCGAGGTGAACGTGGGGACGGGAGCTGAGCTGGGACCAGTCAACCTCAGCTCATAAACTAATCCTCAGTCAGTGAGAGTTTCCGTGGGCCACGCCTCTGTTTGTTTTGTTTTTGTACCAAAAACACGTGATCAGGGGTTCCCTGAGACACAGCCGCTAAGCTGTTGGGGATTTCATTTCAAACCAAGGAATTCGCTCTCACAGCTGAGCGGGGTGTGACTGTCCCCCGAACACGAGGATGGGAGCCGGCCAACGTCGGGGCATTCCTCAGCGTCTGCTCCCGCTCTCATACGGTCGCCTTCCAGGGACCTGAGGTCTGGCGCTCGGGTCCAGCCCAGCAGCGGCACGCGGGCTGACTCGCTGCTGGCGGCGGGGGCCGGTCCTGCGGGCTGGGGGCCCGGGCCCGGTGGAGGCTGGGAGGCGGGTGAGGGCTGGACGACCGGGAGGAGCCGGCCGGGGGGTGCGGGGCTGAGCTCCGGCAGGCGCCGCGTGTGGCCCGCCGGCCCCGCCGACAGCACAGGGCGAGGGCGGCCGGCGGAACGCACCTGCTCCCGTGAACGGCGAGGTCCGCGGCCACGGGAAGAGCCACCTAGTCACGCGTTCAGGGAAGCGAAAGACGTGGGAAGCCGCGTGTGGGGAGCAGCTGTGCCGTGCCGCACACTGGTCTGCCGCGGGTCCACCTCGAGGGCGAGGGTGGGCAGTGTGTGCACGTGTGCAGACCGCCGTTCCCCGTCCCACACGTGTGTGCGCTGCTGAGCGCCTGAACGAGGGTCCTGGCATGTAAAGCAGACAGTTGATGCCTAAAGGGGAAATAGGAACCAAATTTCCCTTGCAGTAATTTTGGCGGGAACCGCATGCACACGGACCCGAACGCGGCCGTGCGCCTGCGGGCCTGCTCACCCAGTCCAGCACACGGGCAGACGCTCTTCCACGGGGCGCACTCGCTGGGGGCCGCGCGGGGCCGAAAACCTGTGCGGGAGGAGCCTGGGCCGCTCACCCTCTGCTCTGCGTCTGTGGGCATCGTCATGCACAGGAAATCGCGAGTGTAAACGCTGATCTCCACGCCTGACGACCGTCGGCAGCGCGTGCTTCCATTCTGCGCGTCCTCTCCTCTGGTGGGTGCCCGAGGGGAGCACCCCGCTCGCTCCGGCCAGCGCCACGGCCGCCCGTGGTCCCCTCTGCCGCCCGGAGGGGAGCGGGCCGTCCGGGTGTCCGTGGGATCGGCTGCGTGCCGAGCGATCACGTGACGCCCAGGCTTCGGCGGCGTCCGGGTGACCCGCGTGAGGGGGAGGCCAGACGGACTCTCGGTCCTTCAGAGAGGGAAAACAGGGCTGGCTCGGGACCACGTTCTTTGAGGCTGAACACAAGTGGATCAATTTCGGATGAATGCTGGGATGCCGGGAATGCTTCTGTAGACAAAATCAGCATACTTGGAAGCAGCTACAGACCGAGCACCATCGCCGTACCTCGCAGGCCCTTCAACGCGCCCCCCGAAGGCGGACGCTCTTGCCAAACCCTGCGATGGCCGGCGCGTGCTCCGACCCTCCGCGTGCGGGAAGCTGGTCCTTGCGCCCGGCGGTGTCCCGGCCCCACTGGCCTTTCCTTCCAGCTGTGGAGCCCTCTTGCCCGGTGTCCCCCCACGCCCCGCGGCCGGGGCAGACTCCGCGACACTGTTCCTCCAGGAACACCAGCAATCAGTGCCGTGTTCTCGCGGTCACCCAAACAGACCGCGCGTTGCTTCCAGAGTGGAGAAGAGCCCGTTGGCACAGGAGCAACGTGACACGTCATGTCCTCTGGAACAGCCTGAAGGTCTGCGCTGGGAGGCGGGCGCTCTCGTGCCCCCGGGCCGCTGCTGACGCTCATCCCCGGCCTCCTCCCTGCACGACGGGAGCAGGCGTGAGTGCCCCAGAGAGCTCTGAGCTCCTCGCGTATGTGTCCACACACTCGTGAAGCTCAGTATCGTCTTTCCAAAGGTTTAGTACTCGGGGAATCTGGTCTCATGGAGAAGAACCGTGTTTTACGTCCCATACCAGTCCCTTACGATCAGCTCGGTTCCGGAGCCCCGGCTGCCTGCAACCTGCCTGACGGTCAGTCCGTGAGCTCCGTGGGGCAGAGCTGTTCCGACTCAGCGGCCTTCTCCTCGTGACCAAGAACCTGGGTGCAGACTGCCCATGCTTTTGATCCCGTGCAGAGTTCGAGAGAAGCCAGGGGCTCTAAGCCACGTCGACTGTGGATCCCAACCGACTTTATGCCCAACTTTCGCCTCCCGGGGACTTTGCCAACAGCAGCGCTCCGTGAGCTCTCGCTTTTCCCAGCGCTGGGGGACCGGCGTGCCGTGTGCGGAGGGCCCGGGAGGCGGCGGGAAGGCGCACACCTTACCGGAGACCTTTGCGGACAGGCGGGCGTGAGATGGAGGCCGCAGTGGCCGTTTCGGGTCGACCTGAGCCTCGGGGTTCTCAGGCCTCGGACCTGGTGCCCGCGGTCGGGCTGAGAACCGTCTAACGGGCCTGATTGTTTCACGAAGGAGGTCTTCCAGTTACAGCAGTTTGGAGCCTGTTCGTGACTTATTTTGCAAAACAAGCATCTCTTTCCCTCTGCAAGTCTGTGCCAGGAGCGAACAACTCCACCGTTCGCGAGACCAGACGCCGTAGTTCAGAAAGCGGCTGCGGCTTCCGACGCGCGGGCGCGGCCCGAGGGGACCCTCCCTCCGGTTCCTCAACACGCTGATTTGACACAAAATCCTTTCTTGTTTGTTTTTGGATGTATTTTTCGTATTATTTGTATGTTTCTTTGCTAACTGGCTGAAGATTCTCTTGTTAAAATGGACATTCATGTTGGAAGTGCGGACTCCTGCCGTCTGAGTGTGTCTGGAAGGCAGCAGGGCTGGGCCCGTCGGGGCTGACGACGCTCGTGTCCGGGGAGCCCAGCGGGGACACATGCCGGGGGCAGGCGGCTCACGTAGGGCCGCAGGGGCCACGCCGCAGTCCGGGGCTGTTCCACGTGAGACGAGAGCATCCACAGACGGTGAGCGAGCCGCGTGCTCAGTGCTGCCGAGGCCCCGGGGCACTTTCTCCCCGGGGGAGGTCCAGCCTCCCAGGTGGGCCCTTGACGGTTGCCGGACTGGGCAGGTGCAGGGGGACAGAGGCCTTCCTGGACGAAGGGCAGCAGCCCCGCGCCTGGGGCGGCAGGTGGCCGGGGCTCAGCGCCTGGTGGGCAATGTGGAGGCGCGCGGGGGAGCCGGGGTCCGGGCTCAGGGTTTCCGTCCTGTGGGGCGACTTAGAACGGCAACCGGTTCTTTTTAGAAAGATCAGAGCGAGCAGAGAGAACGCTTGCTTGTTTGCTTCTTTTTCACATTTTGGGGGGGCTGGCGCGTCCCCAGCTGGCGGGAGCGCGGAGCGGCGGGCAGGCCCGTTCCGGAAATGCCCGTGTCCCGTGTCGGGCAGCGGCGCAGGCGCCGGTGGCAGGTCGCAGGCCGCAGCGGGAGGTGCGTGTGCGCAGACGCTTCGGTCCCCGAGCGGGAGCCAGGGCGGGCGGGCCCCCGTGCGCGGCTGCGGCAGCCTCGCTCCAAGGGATCTGGCTGCGCGGGACGAGGGGTCGTGACGCCCCCCCTGGACGCGGGCCCCCGGGTCCTCCAGACACTGGCCGGCAGCGCCTTCATTTCCCTGTTTGGCTAATGGCCTGTGTCGGGGGAAAAATGATAGGTTAAGAGCCTCAAAATGGTCACCTGCTTTTACCTTAAAAAACGAGTTACGGTGAAGTCGCTGTTTTCCCAAGGCACAGGCCTGCCGCGCAGCAGTCCGAGGCTCTCGTGAGCCCGACATCCCCGAATCGGGGCGTCTCCCTGACACGTGCAGTCGCGCTGCTTGCCAAGTTTTCTCCCGTCCGCAAGTTTCAGGCTAATGGATGTGACTGAGAGGTGTGAGTGTGCTTGCGATTTACTACCGGCGGCTCATTAATCACACGGTCTACAGACAGCGCCCAGAAACGTCCCGAGGTAGCAAACTTGGCGAGTCACAGGGAATGTCGCTGGTACTGTCTTTTTTCTTTTTTTTTTAACTTTCTTTTAAATTCAGAAAAATGGAGCTAAATTGGTTGAGAGATCCAGTGGAGAGAAGCGGGCCCACGAGCGCTGAGGGTCCTCCAGGCACAAGAGGGAGAGTGTGTTTGTGGGTCGGGAGGTGAGGCCCTTCCTCGTGCAGCGAAGAACAGAAGCAACCGGTAGTAGTGCCCTCAGCAGCGAGGGGGCTGGCCCGGGACCGCCCAGCGGCGCTGCCCCCCGAGCCGCCCCTGCTCGGCGCTCAGCCGCGTCCCCCCACCGTCAGCTGCACTAGGCCGCCCGTGGGGCCGTCTCACCCCTGAGCTCCCGGAGCTACTGTCCCAGGAAATGAGGCACCGGGAAGGGGCACTCGGGGACCACGCTGGGCAGGCTCTTGTGGGCCTTCGCTAAGAGGGTTACATTCACCCTACAGGCAATGAGAAGCCAGGAGAGAAAGGGAGCCCACAGGCAATGAGACCGAGCCGAACCCTGAACGGGGGGACAGGGGCGTGCCAGCAGCCGAAGGGGGGCCCTGCCGGGGGGCCGCCAGAAACCTCCCGACCAGGGGCTGGGGTCTAGACTGAAGCAGTGGGGGCGGAAAGGAGAAAAGGGGTCAATTTGAGGTATGTTTTTTAATATATAACTTTTGTCGAGTTACAATGGACATAAAATGCAGAGATCCTGACTGTACCGCCTTATGAATTTTGACAGTTGTATTCACCTGTGCAGCAACTACCCCAAACAAGAGAAGGGACATTGTCACTTGCCTGCCCCTTTGCAAGATCACAAGAAGTCTGGCCTCATAAAGGACTTGGGAAATACCCCTTCCTTCTCTATATCCTGACAATATCCGTGCAAGTTTGAATGAGGAATATAATTCGCCAGTAAGGCTGTGCTCTTGGGGAAGATTTTGAAGTATGTATTAAATTAGTGTACATATGCTTTCAAGTTATCCGTATCTTGTCATATCAGTTTCAGTAACTATATTCTTCAAGGAATTTGTCCATTTCATTGAACTTGACAAATATATTTCCATAGTGAAGCTCATAGCATTCCCATATCTCCCTTTGGATGTGTGTAGGGTCTGCAGTGGTGTTCTGTCTTTCATTTCTGATATTGATGATATGCACGTTCTCCCTCTTTGTGTTAGCAGAGAATTATTAACTTTATGAAGCTTTTCAAAAAATTAACTTTTGACTTCGTTGATTTTCTCTGTTTTCAATTCCACTTATTTCTTGCTCTTATTGTTACTATTTATTTTTTTAAAGATTTTATTTATTTATTTAACAGAGAGAGATCGCAGGTAGGCAGAGATGCAGGCAGAGAGAGGGGGAAGCAGGCTCCCCGCTGAGCAGAGAGCCCGATGCGGGGCTCCATCCCAGGACCCTGAGATCATGACCTGAGCCGAAGGCAGACGCTTAACAACTGAGCCACCCAGGCGCCCCAAGCTCATTGATTTTAAACCTTCCTTCCCTTATAATTACACATTTCCCTCCATTCACTGTTCTAGCTGAATCCCACATACTTTCATATATTGGGTTTTTATAATCATTATCTTCCAAATATTTCTAATTTCCTTGAAATTTCCTTTTCATTCATTAGTTACTCAGATGTATGTTTCAAATTTCCAAATATTTTCAGGTATCTTATTGTTAGTGATTTCTAATTTAACTCCACTTTAGCCAGAGTATATTTTCCTTATGTTTCAATTCTTTAAATTCATTGAGACTTCTTTTTGGCTCAACATATGATCTATCCTGAAAAATGTTCATTTTCACTTGAAGACACATGTCTTTTATAGTTAAGTGGAGTGGTCTATAAGAGAAAAATAAGTCAGATTTATTAATGGTATTATTCAAGCCTTCCATATTCTTACTGAATTTTTATCTGTTCTATCAATAGCTGAGAAAAAATTGTCGAAAACTTTGAATACAGTTGGGGAACTACCAATATCATCTTTTCACCTTTTAAAAATACATTTTAGTTTTGAGAAGAGTTTTAGATTTACAGAAAAGTTGCAAAGATAGTACAGGGAGTTTCCGTATATCCTGCACTCAGTTCCCTTCGTTATTAATGTCTCACATTAGGGTGGTACATTTATTACAATGATAAACCAATATTAATACATTCTTATTCACAAAAACCCATAGTTTATTCAAGTTTCTTGGTTTGTACCTAATGTCTCTTTCCTGTCCAGGATCCCCATGTGGGACACCACATTCCCTGTAGTCATTATGTCTCCCTGGGCTCCTCTTGAATGTGGCAACTTACCAGACTGTCTTGGATTTTGGTGGTGTTGACAGTTTTGAGGAACACTGGTCAGGCGAGTGTTGTGTGGGATGCCCACAGCTGGAAATCATATGATTTTATGTTCATGATAAGAGTGAGTTTGGGCGTTGTTGGGAAGAGGACCGCAGAGGGGAAGGGAAGGGACTATTTTCAAAGGGATGTATTATCGACCCGACTTACCAACGTTGACACTGACCGGAGCACCTGGCTAGGGAGTGTCATCAGGTTTCCCCACAATAGACCGACCCCCTTTCCAATCCGTGCTCACTGGAAGGACGTCCCCGTGCACACACCACACCGAAGGAAGGGTCTTACACTCTCTCTCACTGAGAGCATAGTGTCGACATAAATTATTTGGAATTTTTCTGCATGGAAGATTTGTTCTCTTCTTTGCGCTTTTTTTTTTTATTCAGTCACTTACGTGAGTATGAACTCATCAATATTTGCTTTATACTTTGAGTTATAACCCAATACTAATTTATCTATCTTCTTGCTGCGATTCTTCCGGCCTTGGCCATTGAATGGATATGCACACACCTCTATCAACGTATTGCTGTCGTTTGCTTGTCACTTCTTTACTCCTTGATGCTACAGGACGCTCCAGACTCATCTTGTGTCCTTCCTGATCCGGCCCTAGACCAGCCATTTCTTCAGGGAGCCCAAGTTTTTTTTGGGAAATGGTGTTTGAAACAAGATCTGGGTGCTGGGTTTGCAGGTTGCATCTGGGATGAAGATATGATGCTGATTTATTTATACTGAGCAGGGAAATATTAATCCGAAGATGAATTGGTTATATTGGAGGAGTCATAAATAGTTATAAATTTCCAGGGAAGTTGATAGAAATAAAATAATGAAAATGGAAAAACATCAAGTTAATGAGACCTGGGGAAACAGAAAAAAATAAGGAGGCGGGAAAGGGGCACTTTACTGAGCTTGCAAAATAAGATAGCACAAGAGGATAGGAGGTTCAGCTAAAGGGGAAGAGACAGGCACCTAATTCTCTTTGGCTAAAGGCCTTATAATGTGAGTAATTGGCATGCGCTTTCCTGTAAAGAGAATATCCGCATCCCGATGCGGTGGGCCACGATGGAGGCTCGGCCAGCTCCGGCTCGAGGGACGTCCATGCAGGAGTCCGGGCGACTCTGCACCAAAGCGGGAAGCTGCGGAGGGAAGGATGTGAGTTCTCTGTAGCGTGGCGTGCCCGACTTTCCCTCCAGAGAGCTCCCTGGTGCTGCCGACCAGCTGGACGGAGGAGGTTTTCGTCGCGGGCACACGTAGTAACTGCTTTGGATCTGCAGAGCTACCAGACTTGCAAGTGAGCCCTGAGAAGCTGGCGACCGAATCAACCATTCACACTCCCACTTTTTTTGCAAGAAGTACGTAATGAAAAAGAAATGATCTTAACCTTCATAGGGAATGAAGAATCTAAGGCACTATTATATCTGATTATTTAAAATGTGTCACTGGGAACAGAGAACTTTGACAGGTACTTCTTTTGGATACTGAAGCTCTGAATCATTCGTGTTCCTACGTCCCAGTGACAGTCCCGGCGACGCCAGATCCGCCGGGCTGAGAGCACGACACACACGTAAGCATCGTGCTTTCCATCTCACCTACACACGAGGTTATAAGACGGGTTAGTACTTTTAATATTTCCACTTTACAAACGAGAAAGCTGCAATCACGGAACCACAGGATGAGCTCGACACAGTCAAATCTGGAAACGGCGTTCCCTCACCCTGAGCGGGGTTGCACCCTGGACGCGCCGGCAGGGACAGGGCCCTTGGCCTCCTCCTTTCCAGCAGAAATCCGTTGTTTATTTCCAGTTTCTAGTTTTTTCCATCGCTCCAGCTCTGGGAGTAATTATAAAATTTAATTTTAAAAGAGACAGCCCTTGTCTCTCGGGTTCTAGGAAACTGACCATAAAAAACAGCAAGCTGGCAGACGAGACGCGCCCCCATTTCCCCTGGACTGTAGAGCAATAATTTAAGAGTATTGCCCATTGCAGTACTTCGATTTCCATTACTCTTGCTCTCTCGCAAAACTGAAAGGTAAATCTTCTTCAAGTTCTCACGTGTGGTTTGTTGTGGGTGCTGGAAGCCTTGAGGCTCACGAGATCGAATCCCTCCCTTGGACACGGACCGTCCACGCACCTCAGCGGCGCCAACAGACCTTAGAAAGACGTTGCAAGTAGACCCTCGGATCTCGAGAGGCGCGCTGTTGGGTCCGCGGCGGGGGGGATGCGGCGGCTCGAGGCCGAGTCGGAATCCCACCTGCCCCAAGGCCCGCGCCCGCCCAGCACAAATGTGTCATCACAGCCCAGTGACTTGAGTCCACTGTGACGTCGGCGGGGCGAGGAGTCCCACTAGGTGTGACTCACCGCTCGGGGTGCCTGTCCCTGAGACTCACCTGCTGATCAGACGGAGAGGGGAGGCTCTCCGAGCGGCCGGGCCTGGCCAGAGAGATGCGGGGCCATCCCACGGGACCCCATCCCACGGCAGCCACCTGCCAAGGCTCGGCATAAACCAGAAGTCCTTCACAAGTACCCTGTCGACAACCACCGTGCACGAAATCGTCTCGTGACGCCGGATTCAGGGTTGCTCCGTGCCGAGTCCTGGCTGGTCCGAGGGCCGGCTCTGGAGGGCACCGCGGCAGCAGGCCCCGCGAGCCCCGGCTGCCTCTCCGAGGGAAAGAGGCCTTTCTCTTAATGAACGCAGAGATTCCCCTTATTTAGAGTGTGAGGAGACAGGGGCGCCAGTACCGGACAGAGCGAATCTCGAGGAGGCGGAAAGCGTCCCCTTTCCAGCAAGAGACACCTCCCCCTACACACAGGTCTCCGGGCTCGTTCCTGCCGTCTCCCCAAGACCGTCGCATCTTTTCAACACAGGTTGTTAACCCTGAGAGGAAAGTGTTCTCCTGTTATTTTCGGGGGGTGCGCAGGACGAGGCCCCTGGAATGCCCTTTGGCGGGGGGGCGGGCAGCTTAGGTAGAAAGGCCGCCGGCTGGGGAGAGACAGAAAGAAGGTCTTTGCAAGCTGCGGTGAGGACGTGCACGTCTCACGGTGGCCGCAAGCCAAGCTCCTGGGCTGGAAGCACTTAGAGCAGCCGGACGCAGCGTTTCTGGGAACCTGGCCGCGGGCACCGCGGGATTCCCGGGCCCAGGGCGTTCGCGCGGCCGGGCTCAAGAAGAACGGAGAACCGGGAGGCGGGAGCCCAGCATCTGAGGGCAATTTGCCACTCGAGCCAATTGCCAATGATGAGAATCCGAAAACTGTATTCGAGATTCCTCAAGCCTCAAGGGAGCAGAGGGGCAGTAAGTGGACGTTAGTTTCTGGAGCGGAGACGCTGGCAAACAGCCCGGGCGGCGGGACCATCTTCAAGTATCCGCACCCTAGAAACGCAGAGGAAGCCTGGGCCGCCGCAGGGGGAGGAGGGAGCCCCGCGTCCCCCGCCCCCGGCCGCGTGGAGGTGCCCGGTCCGCAGACCAGGTGTGTGTCAGGAGCCCATTTAAATGCTAGGGAAGGAAGTCCTCAGCCGGCACCTCACGTCGCGTCTGAGATTATTCACATAAGATGTCTGGTTCAGTCAAAGGCATCCATGCGCACAAGAAAAGTAAATGGAAACAAAAGTTGGACCCACAGGAGATGCAGGGATTGAGATTGTCAGACACGGCTTTTAAGATAACTATCATAACATGGGCAGAACTATACTGAAATGGAGGAGAAAATCGGAAACAAATAAAATGAAAATCCTGGTGCTAAAAAATAATGTAAATTAAAAACTCAGTGCATACCTTTAACCTACTGATCTTATTGTTAACAATACCTATTATTACATATCTACTTAATTTAATAGTTTAGACACAGCTAACGAGAGAGAATTAAGGAGCATGAAAACACACAGAATAAAGGTAGATGAACAAACAAATAGAAGGTGGTAAAAGTTTAATGCATGTGTAAGTGGAATCAAAGAAGGGGAGGACACATAAAATGAGGAGGAGGAAATATTTAATATTATGGTTTCGATTTTTCTAAGACTTACGAAACCATCCCCGCAAGGCCCACCAACCTCAAACAAGGTAAGATGATGAACACCACGTCTTAGCTCAGCAAGCTAAAAAAGCTGAAAACTGAACCAAAAAAACACCTTACAAGTAGACAAGTGAAAACACATATCCCCTTCCGAGAAGCGAAAATACTGAGCCCGACAGAAGCGAGGGGAGTCAGAGGTCCACGGGAAAGCTTCGTCAGAGCCGCGAGACGCGGGGCTCTCCGCCCAGAGGAAGCGCCCTAAACACCAACAGTAAAGTAGGCTTCCAGCAACAACAAGCATGAGAATATTTCACACCAAATTCATACTAAAATAAATACTAAAGAGAGTCCTTTTTAAAAAGATTTTATTTATTTCTTTGAGAGAGAGAGAGAGTAGGGCAAGGGGCAGAGGGAGAGGGAGAAGCAGGCTCCCCGCTGAGCAGGGAGCCTGAAGCAGGACTTGATCTCAGGACCCTGAGACCATGACCTGAGCCGAAGGCAGACGCTTAACCAACTGAGCCACACAGGCGCCCCGCTGAAGAAATGTCCTTTAAGCAGAAGGAAAAGAAACCCAGATGGAGGCTTGAAGATACAAAATGAAAGAATAATAAAAAATAATATACGCAGGTCCAAGCACGCAGCACTGCACGCAGCGGTGGGGGGGACGGGCGAGGGTTTGTGTTTACATCGTAATGTATGTTGTTGGTTACATGTTTTTAAAATTACATGACAGCATTTGCAAAAAAAAGCCATGATAGTAAGAAAGTCTGGTAAACAAGTCAAAACGTTATAAGACCTTCGCATTATTTGACAGACATTAAATTTCTAGTTTGTATTAGATTTTAATAACTCAAGAATATGTTCAGTACTATCACCATGAAAATTCCTCAAATAACAGTAAATGGATGTATAATTAACAAGCTAATAGAAGGATAATAAACCAAATTAATCCAAAATAAGTTAAGAAAGCAGAGGAAAAGGAATATAGAAGGAAAGACAAATAGAAAACAAAAAAAAGATTTAAATCTAAATATACTAAAATTGCAGTAGATGTTAATTACCTAAATTCTCCAATTTAAAGACAAAAATTTTCAGTTGATAAATAATCTGATGTTATGTTACTCAAATAGATTCGATCAACCTAATCCAATTATGTGTAGTTTACAGAAGACACATCTTCAGGGCGGCTCAGAGGGTTAAGCCTCTGCCTTCGGCTCAGGTCATGATCTCCGTCCTGGGATCAAGCCCCGAATTGGGGGTCCCTGCTCAGTGGGGAGCCTGCTTTCCCCTCTGCCTGCCACTCCCCCTGCTTGTGTTCTCTCTCTCTCTCTGACAAATAAACAAATGAAATCTTTTTTAAAAAATTTTTTATTGTGTTATGTTAGTCACCATAGAGTACATCATTAGTTTTTGACGTTATGTTCCATGATTCATTGTTCATGCACCACACCCAGTGCTCTGTGCAATCCGTGCCCTCCTCAATACCCACCACCAGGCTCACCCAACCCCCATCCCCCTCCCCTCCAAAACCCTCAGTTTGTTTCTCAGAGGCCACAGTCTCTCATGGTTCGTCTCCCCCTCCGATTTCCCCCAATTCAC
>CM052885.1:291695-308091 GCA_028534135.1 Potos flavus
TATTTTTAATTTCTTAAGGGATTTCCACACTGTTTTCCAAAGTGGCTGCACCAACTTGCATTCCCACCAACAGTGTGGAGGATTCCCCTTTCTCCACATCCTCTCCAATAAAATCTTAAAAAAAAAAGCAAACAAACAAATAAACAAAACCCAAAGACTTACCTTCAATACAATAAAAATTTGAAAATAAAACCCATTTGCAACAACATGGATGAACGCTGAGTCCCTTATGCTCAGTGAAATGAGTCAGACCCAGAAGCACAAGCACTATATGATTTCATTTAGTGAACTCATCAAACCTGAGAACAGGTGCCTGGTTACTGAGGCTGCAGGTGTAGACGACGGGGACAGGTGCCTGGTTACTGGGGCTGCGGGTGTAGACGACAGGGACAGGTGCCTGGTTACTGAGGCTGCAGGTGTAGACGACGGGGACAGGTGCCTGGTTACTGGGGCTGCGGGTGTAGACGACGGGGACAGATGCCTGGGTGCTGCAGCTGCGGGTGTAGACAACGGGGAGGGGTTGGCCAGAAGGCACAAGTGTTCAGTTAATACGAGAACAAGCTCCGGGGAGCGAATGGACGGCCTGGTGCCACAGTAAACGGGGCCGTACTGAGTCCTCGAACCTTCCTGAGAGGTGGCTCGTAAGCCCTCACGCCACGTCCAGTGCGCTGTGACAAGCTGACCGCAAGAGGAGAGGCACGTGTGCGTGGCTTGACTGCGGAGCCCTTCCACGCCATGTTTGCACACCAAGCACCACATCGCACACCTCGAATGCATATTATTTTTCTCAGTTACACCTCGATAAAGCTGGGGGAAAAGCAAACAGTAGTGATAATCATAAAGGAACGGACGAATGCCCCGTTGCGCTGCTTGGTTTCGAAGCGCAGCTCTCGGGGACTAATGGCACCGGCAGACAAGAAGCCAGCAAACGTGAGAGTCACACAGCCTGAGACAGGTCGATGTACATGAGCACATGAACAGAACGAAGAAAATTACAGCCCCCGATGCAGAAGAATTTGGCAAACTACAATGTGTATTCATCACTGACAACATCAACAAAGGAGATCTGCTGAACTAAGAATGAAAGGGAGCTTCTTCAGTGTGGAAAGGGTCAGAGGCAGAAAACCTGCCACAACGTCACAGCTGGAGGGGTGCGCGCCTCCCTCTGTCTGGGAGACGACGGCGACCAGAAGTCTGCTACTGCCGCTGACGTTTCACAAGCCAGGGGAATAAACAAGAAGAAGACGCAAAAGAGAAGCTTGGAAATCTACCTTTATTCACAGAGCGGGTTGTGTGAGTAGGAACTGAGCGCACACTGACCTCGTGTGTCCTATTGCCTATTTCAGACTGGGAGAGGCTCATCACCGCATCCTTGCGGAGGGGGCAGGCCTGGACCACAAGTGTCGTCAGCGGTGGGACAAGACCCGCAGGCCGCAGGGGGCTTGGAGACGGGGCTGGGGCTGGCTGCAGACGGGAGCACCGAGCCGAGGCCGGAGCCAGACCTTTGCTGTCCCTGCGGTGGGAGTGGGCTGCAGCCCCTCAGATGCTAAAGGCAAGAATCAGGCTTGACCTTCCAAGTTCGTGTGCCAAAGTCATTGTATTTATTACTGTGGTAATTCAAGCCCATAGACCTGAATTCCTGTGAGCAAATACAGCGTATATATTTTAGTCTGAAACAAAGAAACTTAGTTTTTGTAAATTGTTAGAGACTTCAAAAGTTGTAACTCATTTTTAACAGTATTATCAAGGGCAGTGACTCACTGCTCAGGCTGGGTCAGAAGCAATCTCTAAAGAAAAGCATATTTTTTCCTGAATCTCGTTTGTGAGAAGGTGGTGAGCTCTGCCCTCCAGCCAGACGTCGCTGGCCTCTGAAGGCCGGGTCACAGGGGCCCTGGAAGGGCAGCGCTGCTCCCTTGGGGACAGGCCTGCCGCCGTGCAGAGGGCCGCCGCGGGCACACGGGTGCCCCAGCGTGGGACCGAGTCTCAGCCTCGTGCCTTGGCCTTCCTCCACATTTCACCTCACGTTATCCCACTAAATCAATAAACGTTCCCAACTTGTGCCTGAAGTTGGTCAGTGAGTCATGTCAGTGATTCACCGTCACGCCTCACTCCGATAATTCTGTTATGTCCTGCAGGAGTCATCCCCGAATATTGATGGAAACCTTTCCAGTTCCGACATGTTGTATTGGCTAAAACGAGGTCATTTATTTTTTCTGACACTTGACCTATGAAGTAACTGGGCTCCAGCCGATTCGCCGGGACACACGGTTAGTCTCCCATGGGTGTGGCTCAGGGCCCGGGAAGCAGTGTCTGCCTGGGAGGCTATTGAAGACCCCGGCTTGGGGAAATCGGGGCCCCAGACACTCCCACGCCGTGGTGACAAGGGGATCGGTGTCCTCAAGCCTGTAGCACAGATGCCACCATGTCCAGAAACACTCTTGGAGGCTTCGATGCGAGGGAAGGGGGGAAGATCTCAGAGACTGCGGGGGCCACTCTGTCAACCTGACTGGGTCGTGCTGCCCAGGTATCGGGTCAAACGTTATCGTGGGCGTGTCTGTGAAGGTGTTTTAGGATAAGACTAACATTTAGATCAGTAGACTGTGTAAAGCAGATTACCCTCCCCTGTGTGGGTGGGCCTCATACAATCAGTCGAAGGCCCGACTAGAACAAAAAGCTGGGCCTCTCACGAGCCCGGAGGATTCCTCCCGCCTGATGACCTTGAGCTGGGACATCGGCTTCTTTCCTGCCTTCAGTCTGGGCCTGAAACCTAGGTTCTTCGTGGATCTGCAGCCCACCAGCCTCTCACTTGAACTGCACGCTCGGCTCTCTCGGACCCAGCCCACAGATCTGGGGACGCGCCAGCCGCCATCGCCACGGGGGCCGGTTCCTCATGATAAACTCCCTCTCGGTCTGCACACACCCTGCCGGTTCTGTGCACTTGGAGAGAGGAAACGGCCGCTGCCAGGAGAGAGGAGACCGGAGGGGGACGCGGCAGGTGCTGACCCTGCAGGCACACAGGGCCACGGCTCTGGCCTGAACGCCCCCAGGGCACTGAGAAAATGGGGCTGGCCGAGCACCCGCGGTGCACCCTCCGGCTAAGAGGCCTTCGGAGACGCCCCCACGTGGGCTCCGTGGCAGGTGCTCTGCACGGGCCGGGTCAGACGTGTGCCACACGCAGAACAAGCAGCCCGTAACCCACGCTTGCTGGTCAAGAGTCCTGGAGGCTCGTGGCTTCCTCAAGAGAAGCCTGCGCGTGTGGAGACAAGTGACACCTGCTGACAAAGAAACGTGGTGTCCCCGACGGAGTTTATCCCTCGGCGGGGACCGTTGCCATGGTGGCGGCCGTGTGTCCAGGGTCGCTGTCCCTCTTCAGAAGGTCTGGGATGCGCACAGCTCGTCTGTCCCGGCCGTTCTCTCCGTGTCGGGGTGCTGAGCCCCCACTGAGCCGATGGAACCTGGAAACCGAACTCAGACCTACAGACAGACGGGAAGTGGACATGGGCGCGTCTCTCTGGATGCGCGGTGGGTTCCGGTTCCAGAAAGGGTGAGTGTTGGGCGGAGGGAAATGTGGGGTTGATAAATCATTCTGGCTGTGGTTCACATCTCTTCGCTCTGAGCCCCCGTGTGAGGCGGACCTGCGCGGTGTCGGGGGAAGGGGCGAGGGGAGGGGAGCGGAGGGGAGAGGAGGGGGGACGCGCAGCTGCGAACGCCAGGCTCCCGTCGGGCGGCCGCTGTGTGGCTTTGTGCGGCTTTCGTCCGGGAGCCGGGAGCGCCCCAGCGTTCTCGTCAGGACCGGGAACGTGAGCTGCTCGGGAGTCCGGTTACCGCCCCGACGGCAGATCCCCATCGCTTTCTCCCGCGGTCTCTAGAAACCACCTCCCTGAGGAGGCTCGGCCTCGAAGGCGCGGCACGCACGCGCGGGGCAAGTGTTTAAGGTTCTGAATGAAGTAATGAGAGACTTGGGACACGGTCCGTGTCTCTGTGGAGTGTCCAACTCACCGATGGGTCACAATTCTCTTCTCTGAGTCCCTACTCTGGTTCGGTGCTTCGTCCCACGACTACACCAGACGCAACGGCACTTACTTCGCAGACTCTGTCTGACCGGGCTCCTCACATGATCCCATTTTAGTCCCAGAACCCCAGGAAGTCGGCCTTGTCATCAGCCGATGAGCTGAGGGTCCAGGAGTTTGGACGATTTCAATGCAACCGGTATAATTTAGTAGAATGAAAGCTTTCTGGTTTTCCTTAGTACTAGTTCATTTAATATTATGTTTAAACATGCTGCTCAAACAGCCATGAGCGAACACTACATTCTCATCCTAACGGCCTAAATCGCGAGCCCAGACAGCACGGATGAGGGCAAGGTCGGGAGTGGCAGGAACGTGGTCTCATCGCTGGTGGGAATGCAAAGGGCTGCGGCCACTGTGGAAGAGAGTTCGGCCGTTTCTCACAAAAGTAAACATACACAGTCTAGCAATCGCACTCCTTGGTATTCACGCAAAGGAGTTACAAAGCTACGCCCGCACAAAAGCCTCACATGGTGGGTTATCCCAGCTTTATGTGTAATTGCCAAAATTTGGAAGCAACCGACATGTCCTTCAGGAGGTGAATGAAAATATCTAGGCACCGGAATATTACTTAGCACAAGACAGAAATGAGCTATCAAGCCGTGCAAAGACACAGAAGGAATTGAAATGCATATGACTAAGTGAAAGAAATCAAAAGGTTACATACCGTATGATTCCAGCTGTGCAATAGTCTGGAAAAGGCAAAACCATGAAGACGGTAAAAGGTCGGGATTACCAGGAGGAGAAGGAGAGAGATGAACCGGAGAACAGAGTTTTAAAGCAATGAAAATACTCATTATGACCCCATGATGGTTGATACGTGTCTTTGCACACTTGTCCAAAGTCGTAGAATGTACAACCCCGAGAGTGATGCCGGATGTGATCTATGGACCCTGGGTGGTTATGATGTGTCCACGTAGGTCCATGGTGGGGAGGCCGCGCCTGTGTCAGGGGTGGGGGTTTATAGGAAACCTCTGAACCTCCCCTTCGATTTTGCCGGGAACCTAAAACTGCTTTAAAAAAATAAAATATTTAACAAATGGGTTGCTGTATGAGAGCAGATCGCCTCACATGGACTACTCACTCCTGTACATACAGACGCGTACATACACATACGCAGATGAATAAACCTGCAGGCTAAGAGGTGCACAACCTTCCAGTATCCCTCCTCCGTGGATGCCCAGGCCATACTCCTAACATCTGCTTAGAAAAAGTAAGAATGATCTGTAGTTACTTTTTCCCTAAAAAATAAATCAGCGTTCTCTTCAAATTTATTCCAGGGGCTTGGATAAGTGTTTTCAGATGCAGAAGTTAACCAAGTCCAGAACCATTTGTTCTCGACTCTGTTGATTCATCATGGCGCCCGTCACCCGCAACGCCCAGACTGCGTTTCTGTCACTCTCGTCAATGTCACATCTGCTGATGTGGAGCCTCTAGATGGAGCTTCTCACATTGTCCTGACGCCATTTTGTTCATTTACACATTGTTTGTACACATTGTTCACATGCAGCTGGCCACATTATTCATGGGAGCCCAGCTGGCGAGGCAAAAATACACCCGGGCTATGTTGATAAGCTATTTATTCCCTACAGCCCTGGCTAGTGAGAAGCTAAAAAGAAATGAAAACATTACCTGAAGAGTGAACGGTGGGCAAGAGGAGAGGTAGGAGGAGGTTGAGTCATCACGGTCCCGAGGACCCGAGGAAGCCTCATGCGTAAATCACAGCCACTGGGACCGCGCGGTGCTTCTTCTTGACCTGATCCTCCAGACATCACGATGCCAAGAACGGTGAAATCCGAGAGGTTGCCAACACCTAGTGCAAGGCGGAAACCAGGGGGCCCTGTGCCCACTCGGGAACTGCCCTCACACCCTCTTCCTCCTGCAGGCCTGGAGACACTCTGCCCTCGGCAAGATCTCAACAGAGGCAGTGACTCTGTTTCCCCTCTTTGGCTAGTTGCCTATTTTGACATCTTTGAAAAATGAGCTTTCATGGTTGATACATGTTTTTTCTTCTTACTTTTGTTTTCACCCTAACTTATTTCAACCAACAGGCACAATGCCAACTACGGGACAGTCATCCCTGACGGGGACACCCCCCCGCCATGGTCTTTCTCTCCTCCACAAGGCACCACACAGATCTCAGGGGTCAGTCCTGATATGAGGAAGGAATTAATTACGAGGGGACGACGAGGTTTTTGCCTCAGGACGAGAGACGCAGAGGGTCCTGCTGAACAGGGAAGTCTCTGCTGCTAACAAGGCTTCTTTCTCTATTTCTTTCTTTTCCAATTTTTTATTGTGGAAAAATAAACGTAACATAAAATTTACTATCTTGCTCATTTTTAGGTGTACAGTTCAGTTGGTAGGAACGGAAACAGGTGCAACCACCATGGGAAACAATATTCCTCAAAAGCTAGAACTAGAACTCCCCTACGATCCAGCAACTCTGTGTCTGGGTTTACACCCGAAGGAAATAAAATCACCGTCCCGGAGAGACCTCTGCACCCTCGCGTTCGCTGCAGCCTATCCCTGGTGGCCACGATGTGTAACCCTGCATGGGAGGGACGGGCGGATAAAGAACCTGCAAGATACAGACATGTAGATGCAATAAATACGTATAACAGCCCATCCTACGTATATGTATAAATAATACAGTATATGCTGGGATGTCATTCCCCTTTACATATATATGATGTTATTGACCCTTAGGAACGAGGGAGATCCTGCCACGTGCCACAACATAGCTGAGGCTGGAGGGCACCCTGTTCGGGGACAAGAGCTGGACACGCGAGGACAAATGCTGCGCGAGTCCTCGTGCACGAGCCCGCCTTTCCAAACTGCTCTTGGTGCAGGAGATGCACCCCGTGTTTGCTGGGGACTGGAGAGAATGGACGTGCTGGATGTTTAAGCCAAGTGTGCTTCTCCGGTTTCTATCAATGACAAGGACACGTTGAACACATTAGTGTTCCGAAGCAGCGGGAGCCCAGTTAGGTTTTTTCAAGCCGATCGAACCCCACCGGCGTCCAGAGGATGCCTCCTCCCTGCCCTTCCTTCCCTCGGGGCCACGTCCCAGAACGTGGCTGTTCTGTAGGTGAGCCGGTCAGGGAGTTTGGTCTCTCTTGCCACATCCACAAAGACGGAGGACGGCGGGATTGAGATTATTTACTGACCGGCCTTTAACGTGAGACCCAAGGTCATTAGCTTCACACCAGACAATTCCCCCTGGATTTTCTGGCCATCGTAACGTAAAGTGGCCCTTCCTGGAGGAACCTCTCTCCCTGGAGGAGGGGATGGTAGACGCCGGCGCAGCTGCGGGCATGTTGGGAACCCCGGTCCTCAGACAGGTGTTCGCAGGCTCGGTGCCTGGAGCGAAGGTCCTGGCTCCGTGCGGCGCTCGCTGCTCCCGCGGTCCACGGCCCCGGAGCCCCGGCCTCGCCGAGCACGGCCGCTGAGCGCCGCGCGGACGGCCGTGTGAGTCTCCTCTCCGACCTTCAGCCTCAGCACCTCACTTCTCCGCACGCGCTGCCCCAGAGCGTGGCCCTGCGTGGCCGGGGCATCCTGCTCTGAAAGACGCCCACGCTGGCTCCGAGCAGCCGAAGACGCCCTCTCCCGTGAGCCCGCGGGGACCTTCCCCCACGCGGAGTGGCCCCTGCTCCGGCCCCGCGACCTGGGAGAGGGCCCGGGGCTGGGTGGGCCCACGGCCGACACCCGCGCTCCATAGCCAGACCTTGCCTGTGCGGCGGGGTGGTTTCCCCGGCGGCTGGGCCTGAGCTCACAGTACTTCCCGTCCCCCCCCGGACAGAGAGCAGTGACGGCGACCTCTCGGGCTCTAGGGAGAAACACCGGGATCTCAGGTGCGCGTGGCCGCTCCTGCCCGGCGGTCTCGGGTGCTGGCGCCTCGACCTTTCGCGCTGAGCCCGACCTCCATGGGCAGGACTCGACCTTCGTGTGCCTGTACTTAGTTTCCAACCTTCCTTTTGCCGGACCGGACCTGCCTCACAGAAGGGGCTCGTCCGAGGCCACCGAGTTTCTCCAGCAGCATCCCGTCCTCAAACTCCTCCCTCCCAAGTGTCCCGTCCTCCTGCCTCCTGGGGACTGGGGCTCTCCTCTCTCTCTCTGGCTCTCTCTCTCTGTTTTTAGAAATGCTCTTCTCTCCGTGCCAAGAAAACTAGAGTGCGTGGTTCTGGAAATAATCATCACCTCCACTTTCAAGTCTGGCCTTTGTCAACCCCAGTAAGGTTCGCTTTCGTGAGAACTATTAGAGCTTTTGCATTTGATGAAAAATCGTTAAAAGAGCCACTTTTAAATGGAAGATTTTAAGTTTGCTTAATATTTACAAGTGGAGTTTTCCCTTAAATTGTGGGTAGAATTTGTAAGGATTATGGACGTACTTTAGGGTCATAGACCATTCTTCATTCTTCTACAAGCAGGGGAGTTCATCGTGCCCTGTCCCCACACATCTGCGAGGGGCCGCAGGTGAACCCAGAGGCTGGACGTCAATGTCGCAAAAGGAAGTGGACACACACCCTTTCACATAACCGGCCCCAGCCAAATATCGATCCCAGATGTCTGCTTTTGCCCAGAATGCTGCCGACTTCAAAGGTTACTCAGGCCTGGTTCTGACACGGCGGGAGCTGATGGAGGCAGAAACCCGCTATCGGAAAGCGTGCACAAAATAAATGCTCGCCGCTCTCCTTTCTGAAGCCTCAAGGTTTCCCTTGATTCAGGTTAAATGCTGCAGTATATACAGATCTGTAAAAACTAAGTCTTCATAAAACATTTGGTGAGATGTGCAGTTCTTGCAAAATTACTTGAAAGTTTACCCAGATGAGGAAAGCCATTCGACTCCCTTGCGGGCTATTTTTGTTTTGTTTTGTTTATTTCCTTCTTGGGTATTTTAAACCTTATTTGGGGGAACGGATTCTATCGTGTTTTCTCAGAACCCTTCTGTGGGAAGTTCTTCTCCCACTAGCCTGGTCGACTGGACGTGGGGAAACTTGGGTTCGTGTCATGTTTGTGACGGCAAACGTCCCCAGCCATGGTATCTGCCAGAAGGCATGCCGGCTGTGCCGCTGGTGGAGGGCCTGGCCACGTGGGCTCCGTGGCCAGTAGAGCTGGTGGCTGGCACAGCCCTGGCATCCTGTGGCTTCGGGGCTGGAGGTCATGCCCATCCGCCCTCGCCCTGCCGTCGGTGAAGGAATAGCTTCACTCGCTGTTCTAGGGTTTTGAATTTCGTTATGAGGCCGTTTCCCGTCTCCATTTGTCTTTGAAATGGTGCAGAGGCCCCAAGTGAAAAAGGTAGGAAGTTCAGGACAAGCCTAAACTTGCGGCCACCAGACGGACATGACTAGCTCTTGGAGGACGGGCCGGGGGTCCACGTGCTGAGACACGGCCTCCCTCTGCACCCCTACCAGACGGCACAAAGCCACTCAGACGTCGGCTTCTCAACGCTCCCTCCCCGGCGAGGAACACGTGTCCACCTCACCTCCCAGTCAAGTGAGCGTCCGGGGAGCGAGCTCACCGGCCTCGGAAGGGATTTCTGTGATGGCCCTCCCACTCACGCAGCACCTTCGTAAGGACCCCGACTGTCTGACTGATGTTTTCTTCCCTCCAAACCTCCGTTCTGTGGAAGGTAAGCGCCCGGGTCTCAGGAGGGATGTGGCGTCTGAGCCCCGCGCACTAACACGGAGTCGGCACGTGCACCTCCCAGGTCTGGAGAGAAGCTACGACTGTGTTGTATGAAGCCGAGATCTGCTTCGTTGTTTCCAGGCCCAGCCGACCTCACACAGTTGGGCGTGTGGCCTGGATGGACACAGAGTCTTCTCTTTACTGGGTTCGAGGCTGTGCTATTGGGAAAGACGGTGATTTATCCCTGCAATAGAGCAAAAATCAGAATTGCCCCTAAATACTTAGGACTCCCAGCGAGGAGTTTCTGTCTTCCTCTTCCTTGAGGCCCAGGACAATCTCGGGCCTGCGAAGGGTCAGAGCCCCGGCCCTCGGGTCCCCGAGGTGGGCAGGGCCCCCGTCGCGCTGGGGCAGTTGGAGCATCGGCGATCCCGAGGGAGCCGAAGGTGGGGCCGGTGCTGAGTAACTGCTGCGAGCCGTCAGCCTTCCTTCTACTCGTTCTAATTTGTGTGTTTTCTTTGAAAGACGCCGAGAACGACACAGCTGCTTCCTCTTAACGCATTTATGTCCATGGAAATGAGGGGGCTTTCAAGGTTTAATTACGGAACTAGCTGCAGACACGTCTAAATAAGGGGAAATGAGTCTAAAAAAGACCTTCGTTAGGAGCTCGTCCGAATGCGAAAATCATGTTCTTCAGACACTGGAGGGCTTGGGTCTGAGTCAGGCGGCGGCCTGGATGGGGTGGTCGGGACCCCGAGAATGGAGCTGGACCTCGGCTCCGCAGCAGCTCCCCAGGCCGGCGGCTAGCCCGGAGCTGGGCTTCCACGCAGACCAGCAGCACGGACCCCTGGACTTGGCTCCCGGGCTGGTGCGCGGCCTCGCAGGGCCTCCTCCAAGCACGAGTGGGAGGAACGAACCAGAACGTGGCTCCTAACGACACTTGGTAGACTTTTATCACTGCGGTGAGCGTCGGTGGCTTCGGCCTCTGTGTTTCCCCAGGAAACTGCCGGGCCCTGTCATGACGGCGCCGGGCAGAGGGCCTTGGCAGCTTTCCGCACTTGCCACTCCTCCCTCCTGCCTGGAGGTCGCGCCAGGGGAGCACGTGTCCGTCCCCTGGGAACGTGCCGGGGACAAAGGAAGTAAGTTTTATCACAATAAAGGTAAATCAACGAACATGCATTTGATCACCAGGAAAGGTAACATCCCCAAATACTCCACGTCTCGATGTCCCATAGGCAGAGGACCTCCCTCCCTCAGACAAAGCACCTTCTCCACCGGCCCTCCGTGAGTTTATCCTGCATGATCCTGACGTGGGGCCGGCAGTGTGAGTCGCTGTCAGCCGTCCATGCCTCTGAGCCCCGCTGTGAGCCCCCAGAGCTGGGGAAACCCTTAGGGACCATCCATCCCCGGTCACCAGCCGCTGTCCTTCAGAGAGCAGGTGTGTGGGAAAGATGCGATCGATACACCACACGCTAATGAAGGGCTGCTTCACTCAGGACCCCATGTGGCATGGCTAACATGGACATCGGCGGCCACAGGGGCAGCCGTGGGGTCTCCCCAGGCTGGCGGGCAGGAGGGCTGCCGGGCTCGTGGACGATGCGAGCCCAGCCAGAGCCTCCTGGAGCAGGTGCGCCGGTCAGAGAAGTCGCTCGCGGGCCTCAGAGTGGCTGGTTAATATGTGCGAGGAAGAGTAACAGGAAAAACTTAAAAGGGAATTGGAAGCTATGAGAAGATACCGGAAGTTTAGAGTTTAAAACAATTCAGTAGCCGAAGCTGAGAACTCAGTAGGGAGGGTGTTGGAGAGGGTGCTCGAAGGAGAGCACAGCTCTGCCCGCCTGCCAGGTGGGTTCTGCAAGGGGAGGATGGACAGGTAGGACAGGACAGACAGATATCTTTGAAAAGATGATGTTTGACAGATTTTCAAAGCTGATGAAAGAAATCAGGACACAGATGCTAGAATCCCATAAATCCCAATCAGAATAAATGTAAAAGAATCACACAGAGGCACCTTGAAATAATGTTCCAGAAAGAAAAGTAAGAAAAACAAGCAGAAAATCTTAAAAACAGCCTGAAAAAGTGAAGACATATTCCTTTTCATAAAAGCAGAAAAGCGAGACTGGCAGTTAACGTCTTGACAGGACACCAGGAGCCAGAACAGGAGCGGATAAGGGCGGACACGAGTCCCGTGGCCAGGGCACGCGTCTTTCTGGAACAAAGGCGAGTCTAGCAAACGTATGGAAATTGGGGGACAGGGATTGAGACAGAACGTGAGACGTCAGAGAACATCTTGTCAACTGCCCGAGAGATACTGAGTTGGGGTGAAAGGACGTCACTTCGGATGAAATGCCAGGACGGAGGAAGGGCCAGCGCTCCCGAGAAGGCGGATCGGAGGGCAGGACTAGGTGCACTGGGGCGAAGCAGAAGGACACACAGAAGGACAGAAAGATACACATTCCCGTGCACTAAGAGGTGTTCCTTCTGGGGGCGAGGGTCGGACGGAGACGCGGTCACCTAACCACATAGAGAACACGCCGGTGCCGCGATTAAGGGATCGATACCAGGGGGCAAGTGGGCTCAGTGTTCTTATTAGAAGATGTTTAGATCGATTAACAGAGCAAAATCCAACACTCTTTTCTATAAAAGAAACATAAGTAAAACAGAAGTTTGGACTAAAACAGAAGGCGGTGAACTAAAGGAAACACGGCAGGTGCGAGCAGGTGTGAGCAGGTGTGAGTGGCCTCACTACTCGGACCTCGGGCGTGGCAGGATTCCGAACCACGAGCATGAAGACGCACAGACGGAGGCTCTCGCTCTCGTGGGTCCGGGTCCTCACTCCTCCGACGCACCGATCCAGCCGAGCCAGACACCGCAGGGGTGAGAGAAACGTGCGGAATCCACTTTCAGGGGCTCCTTGAGACCAACGCTATTTTCCAAATAATACTTACTTTTTCCCAGTGTGGCTGTTTGCACTGAGGGTAAAGCTAAAGTGAAAGGGAAATCGGACCACAGGAAAAGGTGGGGGTGCAGCGCTGGCAAAGAGCAGCCACAGCCCGAGGGCAGGGGCCCCTTCCTCGGCGCGGCCGGCAGGAGGCAGACCCTCAGCCTCCTGGAGCAGCGAGCCTGATGGGTTTTCTATCGCAAACCCTGAGGGGGTGTTCTAGACAAAACGTACGGCAAAGGGGCATGTACGCGCTCCGGGGGCTCGACTCTCCCCTCCACCTGAGACCCCGCACGACGACGCCAGCCCCGAGACAGAGCCCCCGCCCGACGCCCGGGGCTCGTCAGTGACTGCTCCCCGGCCTTCTGCGCCGTGGCTCCCGCTTGTCGTGAACGTGTGAGATGTCCGCTTGTGCTGCTGGCTCGGCTCACTCAGCACCACCTTCGTCGTCCTACTGAATAACGAACCTCCCGAAGAGGACGACATTTTACACAGCCAAATCGCCCAAATTTAATTTGGATTTAAATGTGTGTGATTCATACTTCCCTCTACTTCCTGAGGTCAGAGTTTTCACAGGGAATGAGTTTTGTTTTTATTCAATTTTGGTAACTTGGGGTCCGTGAAGGAGCCTAGGTCACGACTGTGAACCTCCAATGACACGTTGGTCCTCTGGGGGCAGCTTCCACTGCAGCCGCGCGGCACAGCTTGGGCGGAGGACGGCGCCAAGCCGCGGGTGGGGGCAGGCGCTGAGAGCCCGTCGGACACGGCCTGGACAGTGTCGGCAGGTGTCTCGGGGAAAGGCCAGTCCCAGCAGGAAAGCAGAAAGAGCTGCCCGCGGCCGTGCCTTTAGCAAACTTTCTTCTCACCTTGGCATTTAAATCAATCAATCAATCAGTCAAGTCGTGAGATGTGAACTTGCTCAGGGGAACACAGAATTTCAGAAAACGTGGGCCAGGTGGGCAGCGCGAGGAAGGGCAGACCGGGGCCGAGCGCTGCTAAGCGGGGGTGCTCTGAGTCGGAGGACGTCTGCCGCGGGGCCCAGAGCTGGTCTCAGGGAGTCTGTGCTGTCTTCACTTCAGTATTAAAGAGCTGAGAAGACGGGAACGAGCCCGGTGATGACGATGCAGCAGGGCTGACATTCAGAAGGGATGACTAACCGCAGAAGGAACAGCAGTGATATCCACGTTCAGGAAAAAGACAAGCTAAATATAATTATTCAACCATCACATTACAAAGAACCTGGTGAAAAAGAAGAGAGAAACCTGTTCTTAAATAGCCCTATCCGACTTGAAATGAGTTACTGCCGTATCTGCAGAAGCCCGACCATCATCAAAGACCTGAGCACTCACATTCTCAAGGGGAGCACACAAAACTAACTCAGTTTGCCTCCATCCCGACCCAGAGGACGTGGAAACGTGTGGCAGACTATCTTCTGTAAAGGCCGATGGTGTCGAGGCCGGACCGGCCGCCCTACGGAGGCGGCCAGCACATGGGTTTGAACTCCGGCTGAGGCAGGGCCTCCTGCCGGCTGGTCCCGAGGACAGAGCCGGGGCCGGAGCTGGGCTCTCCCCTGCGCCAGGGGGATCACGGTGTGCCTGCTGTGCTGATGAGCCCCGGGGTCCCAGTGTCGCGGCGAGGAGGGTCCCATTTTCTCTCAGGGTTTGCTCGTTTGTGTGGTTAGTTGACTGTGTCATCATCGGGCCCCGGGTCAAGTCCTCGCTCCCCCACCGGCTCGGTGCAGAAGCCCGTCCTCCCACCTCCGCCATCTCTGTCTTGGGAGGGGGGCAGAGCGGTGCCGGCCTGCAGGTCGCCCTGGGGGTCATCTAACCCAAACCCCATGACCGTGAGTTCTGTGAACGCGTTCGTCCTGAGAGCAGAGGACCCACACCTCCTCGTCCGAGTCGGCCCAGACCCCCACGGACGCCGCCGGGCCCGCCGGCTCCCGGTCCACTGGCCTCGGAAACAGCAGGGGCGGCCCGCTCTGCCCCGGGAACGTGTGTGGTGACGGTTGGCGCAGTGGTGCTGACAGAGAACAGCTTTCCCTGGGGCCGCTGGCGGAGCCCGGGAGGGGCAGCGAGAGACCAGGTTAGGGCCCTAACCCTCTTTCCTTCCCAGCCAGTGAAACTCGGTAACGATGCTTCGGTCGCTCACAACCGAAGAACCGTGACTTCTACACCCAGGTTAGCACAACGACACTCCCGGGACGATGCAGCCTCCTGAGAATCGGTCGTTAGATAGTCGGGAAGTTTGGGGGAAGTTTCCAGAAGCATGTTTCCTGGACACTCACTGAAGACTGGAGCGAGGATGCCATAAACGCGGGCACGGGCCACGCTGTGTGTGATGTGTCAGGGCTCCGTCACCCCGTCACCGCGTGGGTGGGCGAGTTCACGCTGAGGGGCCCCAGGTCTGACCTCTCACACAGACTCGGAGGCGTCCAGTGTTGTCTCCAGCAGAGTGGCCGCAGCCGGGCCGCCCAGACTGCGAGGGGCTGTGGCCAAGTCCCCAGACCCACGGTCCTCCTCTGGGCCTGGGCAAAAGGATGGGTTCTCAGACGAGGACAACAGACCCACCACACGTCCAAAATAATTGGTTTTATTTGTTTACTTTTTTCATTTCATTTGATGTCTTTACATATTATCATCACAAATCCCAAAGAACAGAGGAAATAGAATTGTATTGGTACAAAAACACAGAGAACACTGGAAATTAAGTTTTCCCAGCACACTGGAGTATCAATTAAATTTCATTATTTGCCAGCTAAACGCTGAGGTCTCTTGGCAATTAGGAAGACTAATCAGGCTGTCAGAGGACCAGGCCTCGGGGCAGCGGTCGTGAGGGCGCAAAGTCCCCCCGCGAGCCCACGTGGGCTCCGGGGACCAGGAGGCACCCGGGCGCAGGGCCTCCACATTCTGTCCTCACCTCCCACCTTCCCAGACTTTCCTTCCAGAAATTTCCATCTTTCATTTTGACGCGGCCACGCAGCCGACCTCTCAAACGAAGAGTGTGGGGTACTGCTTGCTCCCTGCCTTCTTCCTTCCCTCACCCGCTGGTGGCGCCCCTCTGCGGCGGACCGGAGACCCCCACAGTCCTCCTGTCTCTGCGGCTGCTGTGTACCGAGCCGTGGTCCAGCCCGTGGGAACCGCTGCCGGCGCCCTTGGCACCCGGGCTCCCGTCATCACCAAAACGTAATTTCGATCCCGCGGCTCGCCGGCCGGAACGGCCTGTCTGTTCACAGCTCTCGTGGAGGAAAGCTGAGTGTTTCCTCTCCCACCTGACCCCGCAGGCCCCATGCCTCTGACCGTGTCCGCGTCCCAACCGTGGAAGACTAGCGTCTGTGGCCGGGCGCATTTCTCCACAGGCACCTGCACACACGGGTGTGTTTGTGTGTGGTCCCTCCTCGGGGCTGGTGTCGGGCTGCTGCAAATCACCTCGCCCAGGCACAGCGTTTAGGGTAATCATCCGTCGCATTTGAGCGAAGCGGCAGGTGGAGGCGGAGAGAAGTAGGAGTGCTTTGGCACGGGTGTGACTAACACAGACTTCTTGCTGCCTGGAACCAATTTTTGTTTGTATCACCAGGAGCAAAGGACTTGCAGAGGACTTCAGTGAAATATTACAGAAGAATCAGAATTTCAACACTGTCCAACCCAAACTCGGCTTTCGTAGGTAAGGAAACTGAGGCTCACAAAGAAGAGTGACCTCCCAAGGAAAGAGTCCTATAGAACACCTTCCATTTTAAGCAAGATGCAGCCTTCCAATAAAACACCATGGA
>CM052885.1:308591-326769 GCA_028534135.1 Potos flavus
GGCACCGGCCCTCACGGCACCGGCCCTCACCTGCCCCCGCGGCACCGGCCCTCGCCTGCCCCCGCGGCACCGGCCCTCGCCTGTCCCCGCGGCACCGGCCCTCACCTGTCCCCATCTCTCAAGCGCTTGAACTGCGTGCTCAGCAGGCACATGAGGGTGGGCCCCAGCCGGCTGCCGGGGACCAAATCTTCCACCATGAGGGCGGGGAACAAGTCAATGTTGAGTGGGGACCCATACAACCTGCAAGACAAACAAGTGAAACCTTAAATTTGCCTGAAAAAGCGGCAAGTAGCAGACAGAACAAATAGGAAAAAAAGCCTTCATTTTTTAGTATCATTTAGCATCTTTCAGATCTTCTGTTAGCAAAGAAAATTCGTTTTTAAGTATCCACTTATATTTTAAAAGTTTTCTATGCTGTTTACATATACATGTATAAAACACACACACACACACACACACTTCTTATAAATTTAGAAAAACCAAGTTAATAGAGAAAGAAAATCAAATTCACACCTTTTCTGTTCGAAAATAATCACACTTGACAATATAACGTAGAACCTTCCAGTTTCTTTCCATAAACACAAATGAAAAACTTCACATAACTAAAGGCAAAGTTTTAAAAGAATAATTGTAACACTGGGATTCAACTATTTATTGAAAACCCACGTGGGGCAAAGAAGCCATTTACGAAGCAGAACTCGTATGCGCACCTACGACGCGCTCTGGGACGAAGGCGTGCGTGGAATTCCTGCAATTCTGCAGGAGCGGCCGGGCGGGCACCGAGCAGACCGCACCCGTCACAGGCACCCCAGCGGCTCCCCAGACGCACGTGTCGGCCGGCCCTCAACGGGGACTCCGAGCTCAGCGCGCACGGCCCGGCTGAGGGCCCCGCGGCCCACGGGGACAGAGGGGGGCCACCGCGGCAGCACTGGTCCTTTCGGAAGGGAGGCTGGGCGCTCCCTCCAACTCCACGGTCTCTGCGGCACCACGTGTGGAAACAGCAGCCGCGCGGTGTGGTCCCCAGGGAGCCGCCTGGGAGCAAGTGTGGGACGCCGGAGCCCCAGCTCCGCCAGCACGCCTCCCACGGCGCCGCTGCTGATGCGGGCGCGGCCCCACGCTTCAAGAGGGGACGGGGACACAGCCGGCAGGGCAGCACCCCGCTCTGGCCAGGCCCTGCTTCCTCCCCTCCCTCGCCCTAAGTTCGGTCCCGAAGGCCTTTCTGCCCCTGAAGTTTCCGGCGCCTCTGGGCCTCCGACCTCAGGCCCCCTTCCCTACGGGGCGAACAGGAAAGTGAACGAGCGACTGGGCGTTTGGGGAACGAGGTGGAATGTCTTTCACGGGGTCCCTGGCACACACGGGTGTGTGCCCTCCGTCCGCCAACGCTACGGCGGAACACTAGTGCCTCAGGGCGGCGGGAAGGGAGTCTAGCAAAGGAGAGAAATACAGGGACAGTCGTCTGTGTCCATCAGGACAAGAACAAAGGAGACTATTCAAGCACATGGAACATACGGACCGTTCCCGTAAATCCTCGTCAAGCGGCACGGTGACCCAGACCATCCTGCACCCATGGGGGACGAGTCCCGTGCCGGCAGCCCGTGCTGTGTGTGCGTGAGCGCCGGGACACGCGGTCACAACTTACGTCACGTGCATAGAATCATCTTGTGTCGGAGGCACGGCGGAGACTGACCAGAGAACGCTCTCCCCTCCAGTGCCGAGGGCGTGAGAACACGTGATTACTGGGCAGTGAACAGGAGAGTCCAGAAAACAAGCCGAGGGAGCCCTCAGAAGGAGCCTGCCCTTCTCTCGAACACAAACGAACACAACCGAAATACCCAGCGACCCGTGGACTGAATCCACGTGTTCCGGACGACGAGGGGTCATGGCGGGGAAAGTCGAATGAGCGGCTGTCTCCATTAAAGAAACCGGGATGATGAACGTGACGAAAGTCATCACCTGAAGGGCAGTGGCGACCTCAGAGAAAGGCCGGGGCTGAGCGTGCGGAGAACTGCAGGTTCTATCCCGCCGGCCGCGGAGGCCACAGAGGGCCACGGAGAGGCTTGTGTCAGACGGCAGCCCTGATCCTCCTGGATCAAGGCCCCTAACCTCCCTGCTCCCGTGGTCTCCAGGGGCCGGCACGCTCTTGCAGTCCCACCACCGCAGCCCCCCGCCCCTGCTCAGCGGAAGCCCGCACGATTGCCTGAGGCCGCCGAGGAGGTCGAGGCGGTTGGGCTGGCAACTCCGGCCCGGTGCTGGGCGAGGTCTGGCGCCCTCCGCCTGCTGGGAGCACAGGAGCTCCCCTCAAAGCCCGACATACCCCAGCTGGGCCCTCGGGTTCCCTGCGGCTCCTTCCCCTCCCCCGCCAGGCCCCGCCGGACAGACACACTGGACACCCACGCAGCTATGGCCGCGGCCTCCTGCACCAGCATGGCCACCAGGGTCGGCCCCTCCGCAGGCTCCCCCGCCCCGGGGCCCTGTCCTCGGACCACGTGGCTCCGCACGCGCACTCAAATACAAGGAACAACAGCCACGCACGCCTGGGGCCCCTTTCCCGGCACGCCTGACCTTTACAAACACACGACACCCAACGCTGTCCTTCCACCCACCGTCTCAGCTTCTCCCGGATCTCAGGGCTCTTGATCTCGTTTTTCAGGTCCTCGAAGGTGTGCGCGGACGACAGGTTGCAGTAGACGCGGTACTCGTGGTAGGGCGGGATGCCGTGGTCCCGGCCACGCTGGATGTTGATGGCGGCCAGGTCCAGGGCCACCGTGTGCGCCATGGAGAAGAGCCGCTCGGTGAGCTCCGTGTTGAGCAGCTGGGAGGGCACGCGCATCTTGCCCGCCACGCCGAACAGGCCCCGGAGCAGCGGGTCGATGCCGCCCTCGTTCACGATGCGGAAGGGCGAGAAGAAGGCTTTGTGCAGGGGAACGTGTCCCTGAGCGATGGGCTCAAAGTTTTCGTCCAGCCGGTAGAGCACGGGGTTGATGAGCGTGTGGCCGAACCGGAAGGCGGCCGTGGCGAAGGCGTTGACGATGCCGGCGTTGACGCCTGGGTCGTAGCCGCGGTACTCGCCCAGCGCCTTCATGCCCACCTCGCCCAGCACCTTGGGCAGCCAGTGCCAGTAGGTGATGTGCTGCATCTGGGCGCCCACGACCTTCCTCGCCTCGTGGTAGATGGTGTCGCCGTCCCAGTGCGGGTTCAGGGCGAGCAGCTCGGCGGCCACGCGGTTGTGCTCGCGGAACCAGAGCGTGTGCAGGCTTGTGAGGCCCAGCTGCTCGTTGGCGCGGTGGTCCCCGGCCAGGAAACAGGGGATGGGGCTCTCGTTCTCGTCCCGCATGCACTCTGTGGGCGGCCCGGCGGCGAAGGGCAGCAGCGGCTTCCCCGAGCGCTGCACAACCCCCTGCCGCAGCAGCCCCCGCTGGCTGGCCAGGTCCCGGATGGCGCGTGCCTCGTGCTCCGTGCTCCCGTACACGTTGGACGCGTCGATGTAGGACGTGAGCTGGTTGATCTGCTCCCGCGGGTACACGGAGTTCATGAGCAGGGACGTCATGCCGCTGCCGCACACGGGGCTGGAGCGCACGAAGAACATGCAGCGCGCCCCGCTGCGGACCCGGGGGTCGTTGGGGGGCATGGCCACCGAGAAGCACGGGGGGTCGCTGCTGCACACGGAGCTGCAGTGCTGGCCGTCGGAGAAGCGGGCCTGGCTCAGGGCCACCACCGTGGAGTCCAGGTCGTGGTCCAGGAACTGGCCCCACTGCATGAGCATGTGTGTGAACTGCGGGTCGGGCGTGACGGTGTCCGTGCCGATGAGGGCCGTGGACACCAGCCGCGGCATGGGCAGCGCGTGCCCGTGGTACAGCCGGCCGGGGTTGATGCCGCGGGGGGTGTTGAAGCCGTTCTCGTACACGGCCTTCAGCAAGCGCTCGAAGGCGGTCAGCGAGGCGCCCCACATGGGGTGCTGCAGGTTGTTGCACGTGCCGTCGTGAGTGCGGTACTTCTGGTGGAAGCACATGTCCGAGCAGTTGTTCACGCGCCGGTGCGCCGTGCAGCCCGACAGGTTGGCGATGAGGCTCAGGTACTGCGGAGACACGAGGTCGTTGTAGTGGTAACCTGCGGGGGAGGGGGCACAGCTTACTCCCTGGACAGCGGGCAGCGCACAGGGACGCAGCCCTGCCCGTCGGGCAGCGGAGCCGGGGGAGGGGACCTATGCGTGATGGGCCGGGGACAACACGGGGTCCCCTCAGCAAGAGCCAGGCGTCCTGGCAGGAACAGCTGGGAGGGACCTGACCTGCACCAGGGCCGGCTCTGGGGGCTGCCTGAAGAGCCTTGCACTCTCGCGGGGGCACATGCATGCACACGTGCATCTCGCGCCCACATGCCCGTCCACACCTCTGGGTGCCTGCTCACCACTACTTATTTCCAAGGTATCTGCTCAGAGCCCATCGAGATGGACTCTGCCTACGTTTAAAGGAACGGGGCCAGTCCCGATTCGTGGGGACGGCCTCTGAACGACCCCCACCAAGCTGGAGGCAGGAGGGGTCGCCATCAGAAATGGGCGCTGGCGGGCTGCGTGAGAAGACTTGGCCCCAGAAAAGCCGAAAACCCCATCGCCGGGCACATCCCAGACACACGGGAAGGGAGACGGGACGTCTGGCTCCATGCAGTGAGCTCGGGAACCCCAGAACCCCCCAGGCCCGGGGCTCGTGCACAAGCCTGGTCGGGAGGTTTCTTCCTGCGCTGTCCCTCTCTGCACGCGGCTGCGGGCTCCGGGCACCGGCCCAGGCCAGATGCAACAGGCCGCCCTGTGAGCTCGGCCGTGCTCGCCGGCCTCGGAGAGCCCGAGCCTCCTAACGCGTCCCGATGAGATGCTGCCAAACCACGCCTTCCCGCGAAACCGGCGGGCCGTCCACATCACGGGCCGCTCCCCAGGAATCCTGCCAACGGCCCCGACCGTTTCCGACCACACTCGTCCACCGTGCTCTGCTTTAGAGATGAAAACTATCCCCGAATGCAAACAAGTCCGACCAGTGAAAAGGCTCAAACGTGAGGGAAAGCGTGCACCTGAGAATCAGGAAACAGGCGAGAAGACTATTTCCGGACATGGAGAGATGCCGGGAGGACTGTGTGCAGGAGGTTCAAAGGTTTTTCTTCCAGGTGAGTGGGACACCGGGGTTTGTGGAACCAGGACCCACGTGTCCCTGGAGACCAACGTCTCCTGTGCACCCCTAGAGCTTTGAGAGGTGAGACAGCCGCGCCCCAACCCCTAACGTGGTCCTCCACCAGCTTGCCCACTTCACTAAGTGTCACCTCTGGCCTTCTGGCCCCTCAGGCAGAAATCCAATCACCCGACTCCCTTGCATCCAGGCCGCAAGTGACTGTATCACCTCTGGCCTTCAAGGCACCTGGAATCCGCCCCACTCACTGGCCACTCTGGGGCCAACACTTTCCTGCCCCCTGGGCCACTCCATGGATGCCTGCCGGCCCAGACCTCCCCCCCCCCCCCCGCCCGGGCTACTCCGCGGACGCCTGCTGGCCTGGACCTCCCCTCCCTCCCCCCCTCCGCCCGGGCCACTCCGCGGACGCCTGCCGGCCTGGACCTCCCCCCACTCCTGGGCCACTCCGGGGACGCCTGCCGGCCCGGACCCCCCAGGGCCACCCCGCGGACGCCTGCCGGCCCCCCAGTCCCTCCCAGCAGACACCTGCCTGGTTTCCTGCACTGCCCTTCCCCTTTTGTGGCAGGGCCACCCAATGAGCTGATTCAGGTGACCAGGTCACTTCTCTCCAAGAAGCCCTGTGGCTCCCATGTCACACAGACCAAGACAAGACCATCCTCTCACCTCAGGAGTCCCTTCCGGTCGACCACCCGAAACCGCCCTTGGGCCCCCGCCGGCGTCTGCACCTGCGCACCCACGGACTCCCCACTGCGGCCCAGAGCCGAGCGCCCCTCTGCTGGGTCAGTTCAGTCCCTCCTGTCTAGGGTTCCACGTTTTCCCGTGCGCAGCAGCTGTGGGTGGGAGGTGAGCACGCGGTCCTGCGTGAGGAGGGGCTGCCGATGGGGTCTGCCTCGGTAAGTGGCTACACGAGGTCTACGGGCCACCTGCTGAAGCTGCCACGGCCACACTTAACACGTGGATGATGAAGGGCGGCCACGGCAGGAAGAAGGAGCACCGTGGAACCCCACGGGCCCTCGGCACGCAGCAGAGCGTGGTCCTTTACGACTGACGGCTGGGAGCACAGGGAGGCGCCACTGGGACAAGGCCACGTGTCCCTGTCCCATCCCTGGGCCGGAAGGGTGGAAAGTGCCCAACACAGGCAAGTGGAGAGAAGGGGCGCCTCCACGTTTCTCCCGGGAGCGCCTGCGAGGCCGGGCTGGCCTGTCGGTGAAGGAGCAGAATCGTCCGCGACGGCCCTCGACGGAGGCCGGCGCCTCCAGGAAGAGAGGCGGCGGCGCAGTCTAGTGCCCACACGCCAGCGCCGGGAAGCTCAGCCCCAAGCCAGGGCAGGACGGGGACGGGCTCGGGCACTTCCTCTCCCCCCAAGAAGCAGAGAAGGCCCCGTTTCCACATCCTCACGCCGCCCCCTCGTATCGAAGAACGCTCGGTTCTTGAATGACATTTCTGTCCTGACGGGCAAGATGGGCTCCCTGAAGACGAGTCAGAAATCCCTGTGGAGACCCCAGAGCGGGACCCCCGGGGAGGGGACGGCACCCACGCGCTCACAGCTTTAAACGAACACTCGCCCTTGAGGGGATGCTTCTGCACAACCGACACCCCGGCCTCTGGCGCCTGTGAGAGCAGGGGGCTGGGCGCGGCCCGGGAGGGGTGTCAGGCTCCCGCCGTCCCCACGACTCCGGGGCCTCAGCAGCCGCCTCACAGACACCCAAGCACAGCGAGCCGCCTTCCCGACAGCCCGCCACCCTGCGTCCCAGGGGCACAGCCTCGCCGATTAGCAGCTGACCCATCAGGTCGCAGGGGCCCCACCGGCCCGGCCCGTGGGTCAGGACAGTGCACACGGTCAGCTGGACGCGGCTTTGCAGGGGACCCGAGGAGGCTGCTGTGGGGCCCGGCGCAGCCTAGACCTGGCCGCCCGTGTGCTCACTCAGACACAGGGATGCGGGGACGGCGCCCAGGAAGGCCCCCCTGCCGTGAGGCCTGGCACTCAGGGAAGGGGGGCCCAGGACTGACTTGTTCCATTCAGGTCGACCATGAGGCCATGCTGTACGTGCTCCTGAATCAGCTGCAGCGTCCGCTCGAATATCTCGCCCGCGCGCGCCTGCTCCACCGTGTAGGGGTCCCTCGGGTACCGGAACAACGCCAGCAGGTCATTGGGAGAACGGGGACGGCTATCGGGGGTGGGGAGCAGACAGGGAAGAACAGAAACAAATCTGAGAACAAAACCACTCACATCCAAAAATATAATTATTGCCACCAAATATTTCTGTAGCTACTTTTCTAGAGACATAATGTATCGTACCTTACTCATCCCAAGCGGAAGGCATCAAACACAAACAAAAACAAAGACACTAAAAACAATCAAGTTAAGAGAGAAAACACAGATAATCTATTTTAGTTACAATGCAGAATACAACACTTGGGAATTACCAACGTGAACAAACACACTACAGCCCGAGAGATTCTGTTCTTGCCAAATCATTTGTTAACGAGCCAATGGAACGAGTTGAGATTTTCTAAAAGTGGCTCATCTGTGAATCCTAGTTTCACTTCTACTCAGAAAGGACGTGCTTCTTTGTTGTCCGAACCCCACAAAACTTAATGCCAATGTTACGATTTTTAAATTAAAAAGTTTTCCCTCGGTATGGACATTGAGGAGGGTATGTGCTATGGTAAGTGCTGTGAAATGTGTAAGCCTGAGGATCCACAGACATGTACCCTGGGGCAAATAATACATTATGCGTTAATTAAAAAAAAAAACAAAAAAAAGTTTTCCCTCGGACAGAACAAGTCACAACTCTGTTCTTCCCCAGGGGCTGAGCGAGCGGAGGTCTACACCCGCCTCCACTCCCACGGTACCTGTCAAACAGGTGTGTGCGCGTCGAGTTGATGGCTCTGTCGACGGTCGCAATCGCTTCAACAATTGATGTGGCCACAAACGGGTCCCCGTTTCGACTGACATCAGGAACTGGAAAAACACGAAGTCGTCCGTTAACAAAAAACCCCACGCTACGTTCCTCACGCAGCAGCATCCAGACGCATCGTGTAGACGTACGACACGCTCCCCCCCAAATGTTCGGTGTCTCACACTCAAGCTTAAGTGACACAAATGTTTTCAAGCAGTATGCAAATCACAGACCTTAATTTCGGAAATCTCGTGATACCCCAAAAGTACTCCCAACGTGAAACACAGAAGTTCTTCTAGCAAAGCATGGCTGCATAGGGAGGCCAGGCGGCCTCCCGGTTCCTAGTGGATCCTGTTCTTCCCGTCAACGGCCAAACCCGCCACAGCCGCCGGGACCGCCAGCTGCTTTCCCTTTCAAAGACTGGTCCCTGCATTTTCCCGTCTCCTCTGGATGGGTCCCTGTCGCAGCCACAGGTGGACCACTACCCACACACGCATCCACACACACGCGCGTGCACCCATGCACACGGCTCAGCCTGCGACCCTCTGAAGCTGTTCCTGATGTTCTTTTTTCCTTTTTTTTAAGATTTTATTTGGGAGACACAGAGAGAGAGCGTGCACAAGCAGGGGGAACTGGAGAGGGAGAAGCTGACACCCCGGTGAGCAGGGAGCCCGATGTGGGGCTCGATCCCAGGACCCCGAGATCATGAGCTGAGCCGCAGGCAGACGCTTAGCCAACTGAGCCCCCCAGGCGCCCCTGTTCCTTACTTTCTACTTCCCTCTTCTCCTTTCTTCTCACTGAATGCCAGAGTTTACTAAAGTAAAATAATGCCAACCCAATCAACCTTCTACGCTTGTCCTCGGATGTGGCCGGTGCCCACGTCACCAAGGACACGTGGCTTGTAAAGCAAGTAGCCCTTTCTTCCCTGAACATACTCAGCCTTCCCACAGAATCTGACACGGCTGAAAACAACCTGAGCCGGAAGGCGCCACCGGACTCACCGCTCAAGGCCCGACAGCGCCTGATGCCCAGCCCTGCCCGTGGGGGGGGGGGGGGGTGGGGGGGCAGCCCTGCACAGAGCCCGGTGCTCTGCAAACCCGGCCCGGTCACCGCTGCCGTCGGGCCACTCCACACGTCAGAAACGAGGCCCGACAGCCTTTCCCCAGGCACAACCCCCCCTCAGTGCATCTCAAACGGAGACAAATGTTCTCATTTTTGGACCCTAATATTTTTATGCCAAGTGGTAGACAAGTAAGTTAGATAATTTTACACAATTTTATGACTCCAACATTGCATTAGTACAGATGACTTGGGTTTGTTGTTCTCTAAACAACGATCACAAAAATAATTGAAAAACACTTACCTACCTTTAGAACAAATAAAGGAAATTGACCAAAATGTGATTAGCGGTTACTTCTTGGAGGGAGGATTGTGGGTAGGAGATTATTTTTAACCTCCTATCTAACTAATTCACATCAAAGTAACATTACTTTTAGGTATTAAACTTTGTCACTCAAAAAACAAACAAAAAATCATAAAATTCACCAACTGCATTTTACATCCATTTCACACACTATATATAATGGGAAAATAACATTTTTCCCTAAAAAACAAACCCCAAAGCAGGCTCCCCGTTACTCCTTTACGGTTCACAAATGGCAAGCGCCTACAGGCTTCAGGCACTGGGGGTGCTGGCGCACAGACCAAGCGGACCCCGTTCCCAGCTGGGGCGCTCCCGAGCCCGTGGAGAAGGCAGGTGGGTGAGGTGCGCTGGGAAACGCAGAAACGCGGACGCACGTGCAGGGCTGTGACACGTAGGACGGGCTGCCCAGTGAGGCGCGGGGGAAGCTAGGCGGGACGTGCGTGGGCCACGGGCGGGGGTCCAATCTAAGGCTGAGGGCTGCACCCCGGCACCACGGCACGCAGGAAGCATTAGCGACACGTCACAGGACCTGTCCCTTCAGGAAGAAGGCGGCCGTGTGCGGACGGGCCAGGGGAAGGAGGCGGGAGGGGCGCAGGCGCAGAGGCAGACCAGCGTGGCTGTCGGGGTCCAGGGCAGGGAGCCGTCCCTGATTAGAGACACTCATCCCGGGAAGACGTGTGGCTCCATCCAGAACGGGAGTGGGCACCGGCCTGCTCAAAGCCGCAGCCGCACGCGCACCCCTGCCACACGGGGACTGTAAATTACACACCGTGGGATCCCAGTGGGTTTGCACGACCGCCATGCCAACCACTACACCCCGCTCAGGGAGAGCTGGATCACAGGCGCGTGAGCACAGCGGCCTGCAGTCTCGGGGCGGCTGCCAGAGTGTGGGATGGGCCTCTCCCACCCAGGGACGCGCCGCCCTCCGGTAATCAGGTGGTGAGTCTGCGAGTGCCGGGGACGGTCCGTGGCAGCCGCGGGACTCACCACTCACGCTGAGCACCATGCTGACGGACGCCTGCCCGATGGTGTTCCGGGCCACGCACTCGTAGCGGCCCGCGTCCGCGGTCCCGACGTCGTGGATGGTCAGGGACCCCTCGGGGCTAACATGAAACTTCCCACTTTCCGTCACCTGAACCCCGTCCTGGAGCAAAGCCGGACAGACACGATACGAAGAATGAGACCGAGAAGCACAAGTGGGACTGCTGTCGGGATCTCACGGGGGGACAAGGCACAAGGCTTTGCTCAGATCTATCCAAAACTGGAGAGAAAAGGAGATTTAGTCCAATTTGCTCAGAGAAACTTTTCTTAAACTGTTGCGAAAGATGCAGAAAACATTAAGACAGAGATCGAGTCCCTGGGATTCTACAGGATCAGGGTTGGGGGCCCACAAAAGGAAACCCCCGTGGGATGTGCAGGTCCGTGGAGAAGGCACCGTGTGTGGGCGCCCAGTGACGGAGAAGGGCCTTGGGCAACGTCTTCTGGGAGACGGGACGCCGGAGGCCCACCAGAGAAGGGCAGGCACCAGGCCCGGCCGAGGAGGGTTAGAACAAGCCCATCGGGACAGCGAGACGGCCACACGTGGTCCCGGCAGGGGGCGCGTGAGAGCTGGCAGGCAGTGAGGGGACGTGCGAGAGGGCCGGGCTGTCCCCCAGAACTCCAACCTCCCTGTGAGGGCCCCCTGGGCGTGGCCACCCCATCCTCCAGGGATACATCCTGTCGAAACCCTCGTTCGTAACGGCTAAACACCGGGATCCAATTTTGTACTGTACTTCACAACCGCAACCCAGAAAAACGGAGTGACAACAGAAAACCTTCTCTGTCGACGATGGGGCCATGGATCTAATCAGAGGGTTTTCTTTGCTTTGTCACTGGGAAGAACGTGAAAAAGAGAATGTGCGGTTTGTTTCCTTCTGGTTTTGTTAGTAAGGATCCCGCAGCATCCTTTAACTTGGGCTGGCAAGGGTGCGGAGGTCTCCTCTGCTGGGGTCGGTGCGGAGAAGCCGCGAGCTGGGGGCAGCTGCCACACCCGGGCCCGGCACGCAGCAGGCCGTACCTTGTTCCAGGTGATGGCGGGCTCGGGCTCCCCCTGGGAGCTGCAGGGGAGCTGCACGTTGGTGCCCACCTCCACCGTCATGTCGCTCGGAACGCTGGCAAACACGGGCGTGACTGCAAGGCAAGGGGCACCCAGCTGACAGAGGTGGGGAAGCCGGGACGCTCACCATTCATCCGAAAAGCTTTCTAGGAGCCCAGGCCCCTTGTCCTCAGCCAGAGCAGGCCCAGGGCACTCCCGGCTGGCATCAGGCCCTCCCTCGGCCTCCCAGCTCCGTCTGCACCAGCACGGGGGCCAGAGGGAAGGGCAGAGGGTACGCCGGAGGCCGGCCCTCCCCCCAAGAAGCTGCGTCGGGGGAATAGACGCAAGCCCTGGCCGGCTCCTGCCATGAGTGGGGAGTGGGGGCCGCCGCAGGCCCGCCTCTCCCGACAGCAGCTCTGCACGGAGCAGCCGTCCACCAGGGGGTCCACACGGCGTACCTCTGGGCTGCACGGTCAGGTGGGCCACGGCCCTCTGGGAGCCTATGATGTTGACGGCCTGGCACTCATACTGGCCCTGGTCGTGCAGCGCGACGGCCGAGATCCGGAGCGTCCCCGACGAGAGCACGAGGTGCCGCCGGTCCACCGACAGCGGGCTTCCTGAAGGGCACGGACACATGGTGGGCCACTCGGACACCAAGCACAGGGGTCAGAGCAGGACTCGGGAAGGCGAGGTCGAGCAGAGCTTTCTTGGAGTAAACGGAACTGTGGGACAGACTGGGCCCTGCCCCGGAGCACACGGAACCGCGGGACAGACTGGGCCCTGCCCCGGAGCACACGGAACCGCGGGACAGACTGGGCTCTGCCCCAGTCCGCGCAGGCAGGCTACATTCCACACAAGCTGGGTGTGGCCAGGTCAGGGACAGAGCCGCCCGGCCTCTGACAAACCCTACAGAGGTGGAGGAGCAGATATGAGAGAGACGGGCTGGGACACGAGGGTGGGGGGGCAGTGGGCAGGGGCTGCTGGGGAGAGGTAGATGGAATTACTCAAAAGCACCGGACACCCCAGTAAGGTGCTAGCACAGCACCCTCTCCTGCCCGGGGACATGGAGGTCCCAGTGCTAGGTGCTCACATGCCTGCCTGCAGCAGGGAGCTGCCCTCTGGCTTAAGGCAGGGCCCCTACGCAAGTCCTCAAGGTCAATTCCAGGACGGAGCCCTGAGGCCGCCTCCCCTCCCCTCTCCTCCATCTTCCCAGCCAGGCCACCAGCACCCTGGGGGAAGTCTGTCCTCATCAAGTTATCTAGCCAGGAGTTCATCAGCTGGAGCAGGACGGGGCGGGGGATGGGGCGGGGGTCACCCCCAAAGATTCAATGTGGTCAGCGCTCTGACCTCGGAGGGAGAGGGCATGACAGCACCAGAGAATGAACTGACACTGACCTTCAAACATATGCTATGACAGTTTCCAGAAAGTTCTATCCTACCTGCTATGAAATTTCATCAAGGTGCTAATCAAGTCTACATTAAAGGCAAGACAGGGACCATCTGGGAGAAGAAGGAGCCAGAAGGCAGAAGGCCAGCGCACCCTCAGGAAGGACAGTCTTCTCTGCGCGTCCTGCCCTGTAGCCGTGGGCGAGGTCTGTGACCGTCCCCGCCCCTGGCTCCCGGGGGGCTGAGGCCTGGCCAGCGGGCAGACAACCTCACCTCCCAAGTGTGGAGCGTGTCCCGGCAGGTGCAAGGCCAGCTCTTACCTCCTTTCGTCCACGCGATGACCGGCTGCGGGTAGCCCTTGGCCTCACACTGGAAATCGACGGTCTGACCCTCGATAACGGCTCTGTCTGCGGGGGTCACGGTGAACTGGGGAAGAGCTTCCGGAAGGAAACAACATCAAAAACATTTCAAAGACAGTTTTGGGTAAAAATGCTGTAAGCCAGCGTGAGCGTTAGCACTCCCTGTCGGTGCCGTTGCAAGAAAAGCCAGATGCACCACCATCCGCGCTGCAGGGGAGGGTCTGCGGGCAGGGGGATGCCGGGCAGGGAAGGGCACGACAGCAGAAAGAATGTCAAACAGCAGAGATTCCCCCGCACCCTGCCGGGGCCTCCGCTAACTCCACACAGCCCGGAGGGTGTGCAGGGCGCCCTGCTGCTGCCCGTTGCCGTTAGGGGACCCCAAGGTCCCTCTGGCTGTCGGACCTCAGTCAGCACTGGAGGTCCCACGTCACGTAACACAGCTGTGTGGGGACAGAGCCGCACAGCCCCAAATCCAGATCGATTCCGTCCGTACGGGAGGAACGACCAGGAGACAGGACCGCGTGGTCACGTGTGCAAAGAGCAGCGAGCCAGCAGTGCGGACTCCCGACAGCTCGTGAGGCGGCTTCCCCGCCAGAGAAGCAGTGAAAACACTGATCTCTCCACAGTTTGTACTTTCTTGTCTTGGAGCCTCCACACCAAAAAGGCCCCACTTTTCAATTTATTTCTAAACTAAGAAACCATCGAGTGGGCTGGGACCCTTGGAAATACACAGCCGGGGTCTTCGCACTACAGGCACTCTCCGCGTCCTGCGCCCAAAAGCTGATGCCGGGGAAGTTGTGAGACGAAGGCCAGACTCACTGATGTAAGGTGCACACACGTGCACACCTGCAGACTACACACACTCCCGCGTCCGCCTACAGAGTCCACATGCCAGGAGCCCTCAGTGCCACAGCCAGAAATAAAACCCCCGAAATGCAAGCCTCCTGAAGCTTCCGCTCAGAAAATAAACCTATCACCAGTTTGCAAAGAAGCAGTGAGGTGTGCGAAGCTTGTTGGTAAAATAAAGGAAGTTGCCAGTGCAGGGTGGGGATGGCGGGCGGGATGGGGTCTCCGCGTGGAGGGGTGCTTGAGTGGGGCGGGGTCTCCGTGGGGAGGGCCACTGGGGCGGGGCTGGGGTCTCCGTGGGGAGAGGTTCTAGAGCGGGGCGGGGTGCTAGAGCGGGGCGGGGTCTCCGCAGGGAGGGGTGCTAGAGCCGGACGGGGTCTCCGCAGGGAGAGGTTCTAGAGCAGGGCGGGGTCTCCACGGGGGAGGGGTGCTAGAGCAGGGCGGGGTCTCCGCAGGGAGGGGTGCTAGAGCCGGGCGGGGTCTCCGCAGGGAGGGGTGCTAGAGCCGGGCTGGGTCTCTGCAGGGAGAGGTTCTAGAGCAGGGCGGGGTCTCCACGGGGGAGGGGTCTCCGCAGGGAGGGGTGCTAGAGCGGGGCGGGGTCTCCACAGGGAGGGGTGCTAGAGCCGGGCTGGGTCTCTGCAGGGAGAGGTTCTAGAGCAGGGCCAGGTCTCCGGGGGGAGGGCCGCTGGGGCGGGGCTGGGGTCTCCACAGGGAGGGGTGCTAGAGCAGGGCGGGGTCTCCGTGGGGAGGGGTGCTAGAGCGGGGCGGGGTCTCCGCGGGGAGGGCCGCTGGGGCGGGGCTGGGGTCTCAGCGGGGAGGGCTGCAGGGCAGATGGGTCGGTCCCATGCACGGAGGGGCAGGCTGACCCACCCTGGACGATGATCAGAGCCGCGGCGTGGATGCTGTCCACGCTGTTGGACGCGAAGCAAGTGTACTCCCCGCTGTCGGCCTGCAGGACGTTCTGTATGTAGAGGCCGCCGGACGGGGTGATGCTCACGCGAGGGTCCTCGGGCAGGGGCGTGCGGTCCCCTTTGGTCCAGGTGATCCGCGGCGGAGGGTGGCCCGTGGCGCTGCACTCCAGGGTGACACTCTCCCCGACCAGCACCTCCGTGTTCTGTGGCTGGATTACAAAAGCGGGTCGAGCTGTCACAACGAAACACAAGTTCGGCATTAATTTCCTCCAGGTCAGCGCTGGGTCGTTCTCTTCCTTCCGTCTACGGCCCTTAAGTGGGTAAAGCCAACACAATTGAATCAGAACACACTCCCGTCTTGTCTCCCGCATCTGAAAACGCGCAGGCAGGAAGGGCAGGCGAGTGGCGGGGTGGCCCCCGCGTCCCTCAGCGCAGCCTCGCCCCGGGGACCCCAGTGCTGTGGGCGCTGCGGACACGGGTCAGTGGTCAGACCGGCCAGACGCTCCTCCTTGCGTGCAACACGCTTTTCAACACTCAGAACACTCCCAACAGCCGATTTCCCTCCCAAAAGAGACACAAAGCTACACTGAGCAAGAACTTCTCAGCTGTGAATCCAGAAACATCCACGCCAAACACACATTTGCTGGAGTCCATGCAGGACAGAACCCACTCACTGCTGGTGTCCACGGCCTGAGTCCTCCGGTGACCTGGAGCGCCCACGCGCCTCAGAACCACCGGGTCCCACCGCCGCGGGCTGGAGTGCCCACGCGCCTCAGAACCACCGGGTCCCACCGCCGCGGGCTGGAGCGGCCACGCGCCTCAGAACCACCGGGTCCCACCGCCGCGGGCTGGAGCGCCCACGCGCCTCAGAACCACCGGGTCCCACCGCCGCGGGCTGGAGCGCCCACGCGCCTCAGAACCACCGGGTCCCACCGCCGCGGGCTGGAGCGCCCACGCGCCTCAGAACCACGGAGTCCCACCCCCCCACGGGCTGGAGCGGCCACGCAAGTCAGAACCACCGGGTCCCACCCCGCACCCCCATGGGCTGGAGCACCCACACAGCTCAGAACCACCGGGTCCCACCCCCCACGGGCTGGAGCGCCCAAGCATGGCAGAACAGTGTGGTCCCTACACGGCTAGTGCAGTCCCTGCATGGATGCACCCAGAAGTTACTCTGCTCAGAGCTTACAAACGTGGAAAGCAGCATTTATGTACCGAAAAGGGAAGTTTTTAGAACATTCCTGTGATGTGTATTCAGGCAGACAAACTTCTCCCGGATTCTGGAATCCAGAAATGCTCCCCAAATAGAATACTTTTCTCATCACTGATTTGTGAAACCTGATGTGGCCCGTGGCGCTGGCAGTCTTCACGACGACTCGCTGGGGGACCCGACTACGGGGTGACCCCCGGACCTGCGGCTCGGCCCACCCTGCACCACCAGGTCCCGTGGAAACTTCTCGAGCTCTGATTTCCGAAGACGGCAGGCCCAGGAGGTTCCGGGTAAAGGGACACGGCCCTGGAACAGCCGGACTCAGGCAGAACCTCCCAGGTATTCCTGCCCCAGAACCAGTGACACAGACCACGTTTCCACAGGCACGGAGCCCACACGGGACTGAGGGGCAAGCGTGACAGAAGCGGGCATGCACTGAACACAGTTAAGGCAGGGATGACGGCGACGCCTGGGGGCAAGCGGAGGGAGGTGGGAACTTCGTGGGGGAGGAAAGAAGCAGGGAAGACACATCTCTGCGGCTTCCGTCTTGGTCAACACTGAGACTCCGTGACCCGCGTGTCTCAGGAATAGCAGAAGACAGGAAACGCAGAAATGATCCTAATACCAGCATTTCTGGAGCATGGCAGGCGAGGCAGCGTGAGGCCGTTTGTAGGGACAGACCCCAACGTCAGAGCCAGCTGGGGGGGCACGTGCTCAAGCCGACACGTGGAGTGGCTTCAGGACAGGCGACACGAGGCCAGCCCCACACGACGCCACCCAGGAAGCTCCGATCCCACTGACACGTGAGCTGCCCCTCAAGGACACACAGCCAAAGTCAGTGGAAGGAAGAAGTGATCTTACTCCAGGCTTTGTCACCCGAGAGCTGGTCCTCGAGTGGGGATGTGGCCTGACTCCCGCTCCCCTGGGCGGAAAGGACGTGTTCCCAGCGGGACGGCAGAGACGCAGAAAGGCTGGGATTCGGGAGTGGGAAAGACGTTACGGCCAGGTGCAAAATGAGTGTTTCCGCACACTGAAAAAACAGCACTCGGCCTACTTCGGAGACAGCGGAAGGTGGTAGTTTGGACTCTGATAACCTAAGAATGCGAGTAAGACACTGTAGGCCAACCAGCGACACAGAGGACGCCGCGTGACCTCCACACTGGCAGTGAGAAATGGAAAAAGGATGATAATTATTCCAAAGGAAGGCCTGGAACTCAGAAAAGCCTGGATAAACAGTCCCAAGAAAGATGCAAAACGTGAAAACCTGAGCACATTGCTCATGGCAACAAATACAAACGGACTCCTTTAAGAAAATGTCACTCTGTTTTTTTTTCAAAAAGCAGAGCAAAGCTTGAGGGTCACCTAGGACCACGCTTGCAAGGCTGCGGCTGAGGGCGCTTGGCTGCGGCCTTAGCATACCCATGTGCCACCCACATCCCGCCCACGTCCCTACCCGGCTGGGCGCGGGGGGCGAGGGCCGTTCTGGAGGAGCCTCGTGCGCCGTCCTCTGCACGTACCTGGAGACCCAAAGTACCTGAGGGTGACCTCGTGTGTCTTCACCTGCCCGGCCACGTTTTTGGCCATGCACTGGTAAATGCCCTGGTCCGTCTCCTGCGTGTTCCGGATCATCAGGGTCCCGTCGTCCAGCAGGTTGAGGCGGGAATCTGTCTTCATGCTCAGCTCGTTACTGCAACGACAGAAGTCTGGTACTCAGGTTATTGAAGCACGAGGACACAGCGACCCACACAGGAAGGGCCCCTGAGCCCCTGGCACCAGGGGTGGGGGACACCAGGAAACCATCCTGCCTCACAGGCTCCCGCTTAATCAGTACTTCTAGGAAAGGTGCTGGGTCACCACGTCTCTAATTCATCGGCTTACTTTATTATTCACGTGTT
>CM052885.1:327269-343127 GCA_028534135.1 Potos flavus
GGGCAGCCGGCGAGGACGGGAGCCGCTCCCGCCGCGTGGCCGTGGCCTCCGTGACGTCCTCCGGGCCCCTGAGAAGCGGTTTGCTGCACTCTGAACGGGGGCAGCCCTGGCCGCTGGCAGAGCGGCCACCTCCGAGCAAGGCAGCCTGTGGGTGCGAGACGGGCGCGGCTGGCCGGGCCTCGGGGCCCCCGTGCGCCCGCGATGGGAACCGAGGAGACGGGGTTTGGAAGCAGCCGGCTAATCCAGGCTCGTTCAGTGCGGCGTCACGAGCTACGTGGTCCCTGCCTTCTTCCTCCGAAAGAGCCGTGGACACTTCATGCTGACTTAGCCTTTATTTCTTTTATTGACTTTTATTTTTTTTTAGTTTGTGTATTTCAAGTTTTTATTTAAAGTCTACCTTGTTAGCACATACGGTCAAACTGGTTTCAGGAGTAGAGTCTAGTGACTCATCACTTACGTACAACGCCGGTGCTGCCCAACAGGTGCCGCCCGATACCCATCCCCCACTCAGCCCCTCCTCCAGCAAGCCCTCCCTCTGTCCTCTTACCCTTTGTCTCCCCCTCGCTTCTCCCCGTTCCCATCGGTTCATCTGTTTCGTTGCTTCAGTCCCACATACGAGGGAGATCATACGGTCTGGTCTTTCTCTTGCTGACTTACTTCCCTCAGCATGAAGCCCTCCACCTCCCTCCACCGAGGGACGCTGGTTCTCTTTCTCTCCGATTTAAAGCGGAATGCGCTCTTTCCAGGGCTCCTCTAGCGAAGCTCACCTCGCTGGTATCTCATGGGTCGTTCTTACGGAATTTTCTTGAAGATTTGCACAAATCATGTTGGAGAAGTAACCAAAGATTCCTCCTAGGAACACACAGGAAACCAGCCCTTCCTCTGATTTGTTGAATAAACAGCAACGGGTTTGGGGAAATAAATAAATAAGCCGGCTTTCTGGTCCCAGACCTGGAGGGAGAGGCGAGAAGGGAGCCGGAGGTGGAGCGGGGGGAGAGAGCAGGCTCCGAGCACAGACGTGCGGGTGCTGCCCGTGCACCTGGCCGGCGGGGCCGGGGGAGGGGGAGGACCGGGCTCTGCTGGCCGCACCGCGGGTCTTAAAAGCCCCCATCCTCCCCGGAGGATGCGCGTGGGGATCACCGAGAGCGGCCGGTTCGAAGGAGGAGGAAGCCCGCGGCCGGAGGAGACGTGGCTGACAGACGTGGCTGGGGTGCCGTCGGAGACCGCCTCTCGGCAGGTCCGGCAGCCGTGGGCCCGGCGTCACACACGGGCTTTCTCCTCAGACGTCCTGCCGGAAGACGTGCTGAACACCATTGCGAACGTGTCCGGGTGCCTGCCTTACATGCTGCCCCCCACGTGTCCAGACACCTGCCTGGCCGGCAGGTACCGGCTCATCACAGGAGCCTGCAACAACAGGTGGGCGTGTCCCCCGGGCGGGCGGCGGCGCCCCCTCCCCAGGGGGCTGCAGACCACCGGGGTCCTCTCCTGCCGCTGAGCGCCCTGGGCCACCCGCCCCGCCCTGTCTGCAGGGGTCCCTTAGACACCTGTCCACACCCCACCCCGATGTCCCTGGACCCTGCCCCTCCCCTTCCACAAAGTGTCCCCTAGAATCAGGTGCTGGGAAGGCCCAGGAGCCGGGGGCTCAGTGGAGATCAGAACCCGCAGAAGGACGAGGGCCAAGGAGTGCGGCTCCATCAGGCCCGGATGTCGGTTGGGTCATAGGTGGAGGGCAGCCACGGGGCCTGTGATGCGGGCGTGCACCAGAGCAGGTGCCCGGGTACTGGTCAGCAGCGCGGCTGTGGCCCTGTGCCCGCCGTGGGGGCTGGGAACATGGCAGTCCTCCCGCCCTGAGCCCCTGTGACGCATGCCGGGGAGCACGACAGCCGTGTCCTCACGGAGCTGATGAATGGGACCCCGGGCCCCAGTGGGTCCCCCATAAACAGGACTAGCTCCCATTTTTGTTACAGGGAGTTTCGCAGTTTGAAGGTTAAGTCCTGTGATGACTGTAGTCCAGGACCAACCAGAACGCAGAGGGAATCCCAAACTGACACAGAACGGTGCCGGCCACAGGGCGGGTCACGGGGCTCACGGGCTGCTGCCAACAGGCAGGGACGTGTGGTCCCGTCCGCGGTTCAGGACAGAGGGTGATGCCTGAGCAAGCCAAACCATCTGGGATGTGGGATTTCCCAGATGCCCAATGTCCCTCCTGCGCTCTGCTAAAGCTGCTGCTTGCGCCAGCAAGTGCGTCCCCTCTCCTCTCCAGCTGCCTCCCCAGGAGGGCCTGGGCCCCTCAGCTCGGCCGCCCAGGTCCCTTTGGCTGGGGCAGGACGTCCCCCTGGCCGCCCTGGGGAAGCCCCATCCAGGGATCTTGTCTCGGCCCCTCTCCCGGCGGGGCCCATCTCTCCGTCCGCCGCCCGCTCCCCTGAGGCCCGGGCTGGAGGCTGGGGCTCCTCCGTGCACACGGACACCCTGCTGGGGCGGCTCCCGGGCCATGTCTGTGCGGCACACGCCACACGCGCGTGCTCTCGCGGCCCGGGTCCCGCCCGCCCTCGGGTTCTGTGCGATGCCCGCCGGCACGTTTAACCCAGTTTGTCCAGAGAGGGACCAGAGACAGGATGGGCGTTCCTTCCGGGTGTGTCTCTTGTACCTGAGAAAGTGCACTTTCCTTCCGGAAAGTTCTGGTTGTTGAGCTGAGCGGCTGGGGCATTGCCGGTCAGAGGGTCACCTTCTACTTCCGTCTTGAAGGCACGTTTGTCATCGGCAGGACACGGGGGTGTCGACTCGTCTGAGACTCACCGGTGGTCCAACTTCTCCGTGAGGTTTCCAAGGGTTCAGATATGTGGGTCTTTACCACCGTGTTATGCTTTCTGGGTTTTACTGAATTTTCACCAGTATTTCTTTCGGGTTTCTTTGGGGTTTGTTTCCCTGTTACTGTCTTTCTTGTCGACTCTAACGTGGATGCACAGTGGGCTGTTTTCCACTTTCTTTTTCTTCCTTAACCACGTCACTTCTCATCTTGTTGCCACTGCCGGACGGCGAGCCACGGGGTCTGGTCCTCAGTATCGTCTGCGTGTTGGCCGACATTCTATCTTTAAGCCAAAAGTGATTTGGAATTTAGGTGTAGAATGTCTGAATTTCCAAGTGGTGGATTGAAACGAGGCCTCCGTTTCTACCAGTTTTCCTGCATGTGGGCTGATGGGGGGCGTCACAGCCATAGGATGTCCCCACGGTCCTTTCCCCTTTGCTAAGGATACACTGAGGGCTGAGGCACAGCCCGAGAAGTCAGGTAACAGAAGTGGAGAAGGGTTTCTGCAGTCTACCGTCTTTCCTGTTGGGGGGACGTGATTGGCGCTACAAGTGTGTTGCGTGCGTGGGAGCAGGGGCGGCCTGTGTTTCCGGGGTTCCGGGGGCCCTCTCCGCTCTCGAGAGCGTTGGCCTCGGTGGTCCTCAGGTGCCCACGTCTGCCCGGGTTTTCTGGGCGTGAGTGTGCGGGCAAACATGCTGCTCTCAGCCGCTACGGCACACTCGGGTCTCGGCGGGGGCTGCTGGATGGGACGGCGACCATCGGACAGCGGCGGTTGGCATTCCGGGCCCTGTTGCTGCCTCCGTGAGAGCGAAGGACACTGCCTCTATTCCTGCCTTTTGAGAGAATTTCTAAAGGTCCTTGCATGCAGTCTGCAGCCCCAGCACCATAAGTGGTGGTGCCGTGATCGTCACTGAGAATGGCAGGACAGTCCCGACCTCTTGGGACTTGGCCTGAGGCCTCAGCCACAGAGGGCCATAAACACAACGCCAGCGCCTTCTCCTGCAGGCAGGCTCCCACCTCGGGCAGCAGTCAAGTAGTCACCTGCGGCAGTGGCTGGTTCTCAAGATCACAGCAGAATTTCCCGGCTTAGGCTTAGTGTCCGGTCAATGCTGCCTGCTCGCCAGCCGGGCCCTCGCCGTCTCTGACCCGCCCACCAGACGGATGGAGATCGCAGATGACGTCTCCATCCACGCGGTGGTCCCCCGACGGCACCAACGCCGCCCCCGGCACCGGCCGCGCTCCCTCGGGGCTCCTGCCGGGCAGGCCAAGTGCACACCCTGGCCGAGTGTCCACAAAGACCCTGGGCTGTCCAGCGAGGCCTGGGCTCTCCGCTCAGCCAGCCTGCGAGCGACTGAAATGCCCAAGTCAGTCAGCAAAAACTCATGGTCTAAACAGTTTAATGAACATTTCATCATTTTTAACGGAGTAAAATTACACCTCCCCCCAGGCAGCGGGATTTCCAGAAAGACAAACCAACTGTGACGAGTCCGACACTCGGGGAGAGCACGGTCTCCCCACGCTGACCTCCTGCCGCCGACTAGATGCGTCGCGGTCCCGCGTCATTCCACAGACGGGGCCACGCTGCTGTGCGGAGATAATGGAGGGTTGACGGCAGGTTGTCCCCCACCCCCCGGCCCCGCGGACGCTCCGAGGTCCCCACCCCGCCTGCTGCCAGCGAGTCCCCTGGGGGCTCCTGGTCGCCGCAACGCTGACGTGAGACACAGCAGTTCAGCGCGTCTCCCCCCCGTCTGAGCCCGCGGCCCCACTAGGAGGACCACGTCTGCTCGGTCCGTCGAGGCCAAAACCGCGTCTCGCCCTCAGATGTGCTGACGCTTCGTTAGCGTAACTGGGGCTCCCGGCGGCTCCCGGCGCCTTTCCCGCCCAGGCCGAGCTTCTACACCCGCCACACCGACGGAGGAATGGCCCGCGTACACGGTGCCCTCAGTCGTGATGATAACGTGTCAAAACAAAGCCATGGATCTTTATTTATATTTTTGAACACCCCAAAAGCTTTACAGAATCATTCGGCTCGTCAGGACTCTCTTAGATTTCATACTGAGATGTTCCAAGTGTCTACACGTTGGATGCGTGAGAGGCTTGTTGGAAAGTCTAGACCCAGTCTTCTCCAGCTCTGACGCTCGTCCAGGGCAGGCCTCCAAGCTGGCCTCCCTTGGCAAAGACCCTGCAACGGCCACACTAACAGCCCCCTGCGGGTGTTCCCATGTGGATTTGGTGGGCGCACGCCAAGGGAACATGAACGTCTTAACAATTTTATGCCCAAATTATCCATTTAAAAATAAAAAAATTCCCTAATAGAAAATTCCCATTTCTTTTTGCTCTTTGAAGCGATATTTCCATTCTATTTTTTCCCAAATGTAGGCTCTCTTACGGTTGAAAGTCTCCCGTCTGTTTCCGCAGAGACCACCCCCGGTGGGGAGCGTCCAACACGGCGCTGGCAAGGTGGCTGCCGCCGGCCTACGAAGACGGCATCAGTGAGCCCCGAGGGTGGAACCCCCACTTCCTGTATGGCGGCTTCCCGCTGCCCCCGGTAGGTGCCCCCGCACGCTGGAACCCGGTCCCCGCGACGCTGCCAGACCGCCCGCCGTCCGGGAGGACGCCGGCCTGCGGCTGCGCCCGGGCTCTGGACGGTGGGCTCCGGGCGGTGTGCTCAGAGCCCCGTCCTCCCCATCCCCACAGGCCTGCGCTCGGCGGCTTTGCGCCCTGCTCCCCAGCTGGGGGCCGAGGGGCGGAGAGATGCGTGTCACCAGCAGTGACGGGGACAGTGCAGACTTAGGTCAAGGCTCAGCTACCTCTCTGCTTTTCACAATCACTTTGGCATTTGGGGGGTTGTTTTGTTAAAGATTTATCTCTTTGGTGGGGGAAGAGTAGAGGGAGAGAATCCCAAGCAGACTCCACGCTGGTCCCCAGCCCGCGTGGGGCTTGATCTCACAACCCTGAGATCACGACCACACCGAAACCAAGAGTCCGTTTCTTAATCACCTCAGCCACCCAGGCGCCCCTCGTTTTGGCATTTTGAAATGAATTCCTTTACCCATAGGCAGAGAAGGGGGTCTTTTAGGGGTGGGTCTTAACTTAACAGTTAAGTAATTCACTCATTTATGCAAAATGAGGGTTGCCGCTTTACTCCCAGAGGCAAATTATTTGCTAAGCAAATTCGTATCCAATCCACTGATCAACTTGGTTAAAAAGTGGATATTTTGCCCTCAATTTGCCCCCTTGCTTCTGTGAATAAAGCAGTCTGCCTGGTCTTAGACTATGTATGACGTTGGAATTCTCCAGAAATGTGATAGTGACATTCTGTCAGTGTGATGTGTCGGGATCTGACCACAGCCGCTTGGGGACCGGTACCCCGTCTCCAGGGTCCCCTACAGAAGCCATCAGCCTCCCTGGGCTGCTCGTGCAGACGGCCGCCGGGCAGGACGGAGGTGCTCCTCAAGCCGGGGCAGCGTCGGAGCTGGGGGCTGGGCCCTGGGGGAGGGCACGGGCCCCTCCGGCTGTGCTCGTCCCCCGTGCCTTTCTGCAGGTCACTCTCGGCCTCCACCTGACTGTCCCTAAAGGAGGTAGTAATACCTTTCCCATCCTGCTCGATGCCCCGAGGCTCTCTGAACTCTCAGCGTTAAGGGACTAGGGTTCTGTAAACCCGTACTTCCCAGAATTCCGTGGCTACTCGGAACGACCGGAGCTCGGAAATCTTTAACGTGGGCTGTTAGGTTCCTGCTCTTGCTGGAAGTGCTCGGCGTTCCCATCCTCCAGTTCTGGAGGTGAGACGCACCACATGGGGCTCACGGGGCTGCAACCAGAGGATCCCCTTCCCGGTCCCCCAAGGCCATGTCCCCTCCGACGACAGGCAGAGGCTCTCAGATTTTAAGAACTATGCGATTGCATCGGATCCACTTGGAACCCCAGAAGAGCCCCTGGTCAAGGTCCTGACAGTAGTCACATCTGCAAACATGTGGAGGCCTGGGAACAGCCCTCGTGCCCCCGGCCCCCCTCGGAGTCATGGTTACCGCACGGATGGCTCCCCGTGCGTGAGCGGGCGCCCCGACCTGTGGTCTCCCCCCGTGTCCTCTTTCTCTACACACGCGCGTCCCACTTGACACGCTGGTCTCTCTCACAGGTCCGGGAGGTGACCAGACAAGTCATTCAGGTCCCCAATGAGGCCGTCACCGAGGATGACCAATATTCCGATCTCCTGATGGCATGGGGACAATACATCGATCATGACATCGCGTTCACCCCTCAGAGTACCAGCAAAACTGCATTCGGGGGAGGCGCTGACTGCCAGCTGACCTGTGAAAACCTAAACCCGTGTTTTCCCATACAGGTAGAATTTACAACTTTTATATATTTACTATGAGAGTAACGGATGTCATTTAAAAAATCAGAGAAGTATAAGTGAAAGGTCCAAACCCCCATTTGTCCCGTTCGGGGAGCGGGGAGGAAAAGCTGTGAGGAATATCCTGTGTATACATCCAGAAATTGTCCTTGCGTGTGTGTGCACACACCCGCGTGCGTGTGCATCCGTGTGTGGGTGTGAGCATGTGTGCATGAGTGCATGCGTGTGCGTCTGCATCCGTGTGCAGGTGTGAGCACGTGCATCCATGTGCGTGTGTGCAACGTGTGCATGTGTGTGCACGTGCGAGTGCATCCGTGTGTGCGTGCGTGTGTGCACACCTATGCGTGCTCTGAACCTCACAGCGGGCGTGTCCTGCCTCGTGCATCGTTCCGAACCTGGAGTAATTACTGTACGTCTCCCTATATCATTAAGCGGACAGACATGTGACTGTTTGAAGACTTCAAGTCTGCATTATAACTCGCTAACCGATTTGCTTGCTCGTGAGCATTTAAGCTCTAAGCTTTGCTGTTTTCACGCCGTCACAAATAACGACGTGAGGCGCGTCCCCGGACGTGAGCCGTGGCGCCCGAGTGTCTGCGGGTCGGGGGGCCGCCCCGGATGCGGCCGCAGAGCTAGAGGTGGTGCCCACGGGGCTGCTGCGGAGGCTGCAGACCGGGTCTCTCTAAATGCGGCGCTCGTTCCCCTCTTACCAGCAAGGAAAGAGACGGCACGGGCGGGGGTTTCAACCTCTTCTCTGTAGGAACCCTCTCGGAGGCAGGCAGCCGGCGCTTTCTACCCAAGAGCAGCCGGGCTGGGCCGGTCCTCACTGGCCTCTGCCCCCTGCACCTGCGCCAAGCCGCCACTCTGTTCCAGGCTGTTCCAGGCTGTGCTGTGCGCCTGGAAGGGAGGCCCACCCTGGAAGGGCTTTCCGGTGGGCGGGCCGGATAAGAGAACCAGCAGTTAGGACCCTCTGAGCATCTGCCAAGGAGGCCCCGGCAGGCCAGGCGTCTGAACAAAATATACCGAAGGGAAAATTGGGAGAAGGGGTAAAAGAGGACAGCATACAGGCCTTGATCGCAGCTACCAAAGCTCCAGCCCCCCTCACCCGTGACACCGACCCCGGCAGGGATGGGGGGCCCCTCCCACCACGCCGACCCCGGCAGGGACGGGGGCCCCTCTCACCACACCGACCCCGGCAGGAGCCTGTGGCAGGCTGGGACAGAGGGCAGGGGACAGGAGTGGACAGGGCAGAGGGTGCCCCGCGGGCCCAGGGCCGTGGCCAGCCTAGAGCTTCCCGGGTCTCTGCGGAGGCTGGGACCGCGTCTCCCCTCTCCCACAGCTGCCCAGCAATGCCTCGGGGAGCGCCAGCGGCGCCTGTTTGCCGTTCTACCGGTCCTCGGCCGCCTGTGGCACCGGGATGCAAGGCGCCTTCTTCGGCAACCTGAGTTCAGCCAACCCGCGACAGCAGATGAATGGGCTGACGTCATTCCTGGACGCGTCCACGGTGTACGGCAGCTCCCCGGCCCTGGAGAAGCAGCTGCGCAACTGGACGAGTGCCGAGGGGCTGCTCCGGGTCAACACGCGCCACCGGGACGCCGGCCGCGCCTACCTGCCCTTCGCACGGCCGCCCACGCCCCCCGCCTGCGCGCCCGAGCCCGGCCCCCGCGGGACGGCTGCCGCGCCCTGCTTCCTGGCGGGGGACGGCCGAGCCAGCGAAGTCCCCGCTCTGACGGCCCTGCACACACTGTGGCTGCGGGAGCACAACCGGCTGGCCTCGGCGCTCAAGGCTCTCAACGCGCACTGGAGCGCCCACACCGCCTACCAGGAGGCGCGCAAGGTGGTGGGCGCCCTGCACCAGGTGCGCGAGGTCCTGGGGCCCGTGCTCGTGGGGGCGCGTGAGGTGGGCGTGGGCGGGGTCAGAGCAGGGAGCGGGATCCTGGCGCGCAAACCCGGGCTGCGAGGGCTGCGAGGACACGCTCCCCGCGAATCACGACGTCACGACACAGGTGAGACACGCAGAGTTAGTGAAGGAAGAGCAGCGGGGACCACCCGGTCGTGTGAACGGGGCTCAGCAGAGCTGGAGGGCAGGACACCTGTTCCTGCTTCAAATAGCCTGTCGACACCCTCTGACCTTGGAACAAAGTGGCCGGGGACCCAGGCTCAGAGGCGTGGTTCCCGGGTTCCCCCCGGGGGTTCTTACCCCCTCCCCCGCCGTGCGGGGTCCCCCTGGCCGGGTGCCCCTGATGGCAGTGTGCTCAGTTGGGTTGTGCCCATGCTCCTTCCCCGAACGAGAGCTCCGTGGGCCGCTGGACCGGGCCGCACAAAGTGGACGCTGCACGTGTGTGCGGAGCGCGTGCGGGAAACCGAGCCCGGGCGCCACCGCAGGAGTCCCGTCCCCTGTCTGCCCAGGACACGGTCGCGTTTCTCGGCTTCACTGTTCACTTTCAGATTCCCTGGTGTGCTGTATTTCAGTCAGTAGCTTTTCTACGGGGTTTTCTGCAAAAACCTCAGAAGTTCTATAAAGAGAGGTTGCGTTTAGCATTGATAAAACCCTTGCCGAGATGTGGGCTGCCTCCGAGGGGTCCTCACAAGGCTGTCTGTCTTTCCTGCTTCTGTGGTCTGGATCTCTCCCCTCCTGAAAAGCGTTATGTCATTAGAGGAAACGTCTGTAAATTAGAAGACAGAGAGCACGCCCATCCCACAGCCGCCGCCCCAGCTCTGAGCAGCCAGGCCCAGGGACACGCGGCCCGGCCTTGGCTCCTGGTCCCCCCCACGCACCCGAAGCAGAGGCACACCTCTGCCGCCTGCACCCACGCGGTCCCATGGCAGCCCGGCTCTGTCTGCCAGAGCCCCACGGTGCTGCCCACCAAGGCTTCTCCCCGACTTCTCCTGCAGCTCGTCCCCCGGGGTCCCCCCTGCCCCGGACAGACAGCCCTGTGCGGGTGTGTCCCCAGGGTCCCCCTCCCCGCTGGTGCCTCTGCCGGTCAGGACAATGGGCCCTGTGTCCCCTGGGACCCCAAGTGAACGTTCAGAGAAGGGGGAGAGGGAAGCAGACATCCTCGGAATCTTTTCCATTGGAATGTAAAGCTGTCTCCTGTCCCCGGCGGGGAAGAGGAAGGCCATTTCCCTTGTGCTGCGGGGACGAGAAGCAGAAGTGGACCCCGGCCCACGCTGGGCAGCAAGGGCCGCACCGACCTCCCGGCGGAGAAGCCCGCGGGCGTGCCCGGGCTGAGGGCCGGGTTCTGCGTAACTAAGTCATCCCTGCTCCGTGCCCCTCAGTGACCCCGCTGCTTCTCACTCGTCCCTGAACCGGCTCAGGGACAATCCACCAGGCACGGAGCGCTGGGCCAGCCTCCAGTCGGTGTCTTCCGGGCCCCGGAGCTGAAAGCGTGCTCAGCGGCGCCGTGGGGCTCTGTCTGTGCACCCTTTCCGCCGGCTCGGGGGCCCCACACCCGCTGCTCTCCCGCAAAGTACTAATCACGCTTTCAGAAGACACATCTTGCTTGGAAGGACCGGTTCTAGGGATGCAGATGGGAGGGGTTTCTTCCAACGATCGGAGGATGAACAGCTTGCCTGCCGCACTGACAAAGCAAAGACCTTTATGTTCTGGGACAGAATCATTCCTTTTGGCTTATACCTCATTGGATGTCGCTTATTGACCAAAATCTCTTTAAATCCTGGAAGAATTTGACACTGATTTTTACAGCACAGAGAATGACCAGTAACCCTCCCAGCAGAGCCCTCGTCCGTGACCCCTTTGGAGCATGCACCGAACCGAAACCACAGGACAAGGGAGCAGCGTTGTTGCCGCTGGTGGGGCTCCTTGGCAGCACGGGCAGCGGACTCAGGGACCCGGGCTGCAGCTCTGCAGGTGGGGAACCCCCCCCCCCACGGCGAATCAACAGGTGTAGACCTGGGCCACCCGCAGTCGCGCCCCCGTGGGCCTCAGACCTGAGCACGTCCCCGGTGGCCACAGTCCCACCGGATCCCAGAACTCCCGAGGCCCAGAACAGCACCGTTCTGAGAAGTCACTCTGAGGCCTCAGCGTGGGCGGGGCGACGAGAGACCCGGTCCAGCCGGCGGACCGCAGTGTCCGCCGTCACGGAAGGTGCCCACTATGGCGCGTGGGCCACGTCCATCTGTCCCTTTAGAAAACACGCTGCATCTTCCAGGCTGAGACCAAACTAGGACGAGGCCTCGTTCGCAAAACCCATGCCTGGTTTGGGCTCCTGCCGAGACCCCCGTCAGCCCTTTTCCTTCCTGTTTCTGACAGACACGTATCAGGGGAAAAGAAGGAGTAACACCGGGGTCCCAACATAACTTTTAATCTGCCAGAGCCATTCAGATCACAGGTGACCTTCAACAGGTGTGTCACTTCCGTACGGCGTCTGGGGAGAGGTCCTCCAGCAGGCACGGACCCCCCGGGCTAACCGATGCACCTGCCATTCGGAGACCCCACAACAGACCCAACAGCGAAAACCTCGTATGTTTTTTACTCTCATAAAAACTCCATGAAAAAGACTTTTCCAGAAAAGGAAGGCAAATCAGAGAGGCCACCCAGCTCCCCACGCACCAGAGCCGCACAGCTAGGAAGTCAGGGGTGGGACTCGAACTCACGGGCCAGAATCCGGCCTCCACGGCTCAGGCTCCCTGAAGCGCCCGGATCCCTGACTTCTGAGCTCAGGCGTTGCAGGAGCGCCCGGGGGGAGGGGGCAGCGTGGCAGCCAGGCCTGCATGGTGCACCTGCGAGCTTTCCGTGGCCCGCCCTGCCCTGGGGGGTGTTTGGGGGTGCCGCTGACATGCCCCCGGCCCCGTAAGTCTCTGAGCTGTGAGGGTGCTCTGGGATCCATTCCTGCTCGCCTGTTCCCCGGCCCGATGGCACGTCCTCCCGGGACAGCTCTGGCCCCCTGCGGCTGTGCAGGAGGAAGTCCTTCCCCGTCGCCGGACGTGGCCCAAGTCTGAAACGCGGGCCCTGCCGCCGGTCGCCCCTGCTCAGAAGCTCTCCCGTTTTCCTCTCTCCGTAGATCATCACCATGCGGGATTACGTCCCCAAAGTCCTGGGCCCCGAGGCCTTCCAGCAGCATGTGGGCCCCTATGAGGGCTATGACCCCGCTGTGGACCCCACCGTGTCCAACGTGTTTTCCACGGCTGCCTTCCGCTTTGGCCACGCCACGGTGCACCCGCTGGTGAGGCGGCTGGACCCCCACTTCCAGGAACACCCGGGCCTCCCCCCGCTGCGTCTGCAGGACGCCTTCTTCAGTCCCTGGAGGCTCCTCAAGGAAGGTGCACCTCCCCTCGCGCCGGGGCTCGGGCTCCCTCCCGCGGCTCCCCGGGGCCGTGCGCCCCCCGACCCTGCACACAGATGGCCCCGGGCCACCCCCCACAGGCCAAAGCGCGTGCGCTTTCTGGGTTGTGCCGTGGGGGCCCCGGAGGCCAGACAGGCGTGATAAAGGCCCCATGTGATCGGGGTGGGAGGGAGCCGAGAGGTGGGCTTTTCCATAAAAGGTCCTGTGGGGCGAGCTGGTCCTCGCAGGTGAGGGGAGCAGGTGCCCCGGCCGAACCCCTCTGCTCAGCCCCCTGCACACTAGACTCCAGCTTCCTCCTCCTGCAGGCGTTCTGCTGCAGGAAACAACACGAAAACTTCTCGGGGTCCCCTTCGGACCCGAGGCCTGCCCCCTGCACCTGCTGGTCAGTCCCCGGGGACCCAGACAGGGCTAACCCCCCCCACCCCCGCGGCAGGACCCAAGAGCACTCAGAAGCCTTCGGAATCGTGGAAAGTGAAGTCATGACCTCGAATTCGTGATCCGGAAGGGTTTCCGGTTAAGAACAAGCAGCGTTGGCCACGTGAGGTACTATCACCGCTGCGCCAGGACTCGTCCCCTCCCTGGTGTTTTGCAGGTGGCCTGGACCCCTTGGTGAGGGGCCTTCTGGCGAGACCAGCCAAGCTGCAGGTGCAGGAGCAGCTGATGAGCGAGGAGCTGACGGAGAGGCTGTTCGTGCTGGGCGGCTCGGGCGGGCTGGACCTGGCGTCCATCAACCTGCAGCGCGGCCGGGACCACGGCCTGCCAGGTGCGCCCGCCCCGGCCCCTCCCTGGGCTCCGGCCCGCCCGCGCCGCGCGCAGCCCCCTCGGAGCCTCTCCCAGCAGGAGCGGTGTCTCCGATTGCCGGGCAGCTTCCGGAGCTCTGGTCCGTCCGCAGGAGCCCGTTCAGTGTTGCTTCGAGGACAGAGGCCCCCGGGGGGCGGGAGCGGTCCCCAAACGGAGAGGAGGTGGTCTGGCCTGGCACGTATTGGGAAGTTAGGAGGCCGCCGTCCTGCCCGCCGGTCCCTCTCACTGCCCCCGGCCAGCACGCTCCTCCAGCTGCCTCCAGGCGGTCACTCACCAGCCGCCCCACCCTCTGGCCACTCTGCGGGTGGGGACCTTCTTCTCGGGCCGGTCCCTGTTCCCCCTCCCACTTGCTGCGCCCACTCCAACCCCATCCCCCTCACCTGTCCCAACCGTCCCGCGGCTCCCTTAGGCCGGCCTCACGCCCTGCCCGCCGCGGCCTTGCCTCCTGGGCCCCACGCTTCAGCCATCGGGGCCGCTCTGCCAGCCGGCGCGCGCGCGCAGACCTGCCCGTTGGCTGGGGCGCTCCTCCAGGTCAGGGCCCTCCCCACACTTGGCCCTGGTGGACCCGCCCCGGAGAGCCAGGCGCTTGTTCAGGGCCCCCACACGTGCTGCCCTGACCTCCCCCCCAAGGCCCCAGGAGGTCGAATCGTGACCACCGTGCAATGCGGTGTCTTCCCACTGTGTCTATGAAGCTCTCCAGTGAGACCCTGACTGCGGTGCTGGGACATTCCGGCACGTCCCGCTCTGCTGGGCACAAGGGAGTGGGGCGGTTTCTCTGTCGCCGGGCGTCACGGACGGGCTCGGTGGCTACAACCGTAGCTCCCGGTGGAGCCCAGCCCCTGCGAGGCAGGCGGGGCTGACGTGCGGACGCAGGGAGAGAACACCGCCCCCCGCCCCGCAGGCTACAACGCGTGGAGGGAGTTCTGCGGCCTGCGCAGACTGCGGACGCGGGCCGACCTGCACGCCGCCCTCGCCAACGCCAGCATCGCGGGCCGGATAATGGACCTGTACGGGCACCCCGACAACATCGACGTCTGGCTAGGCGGCCTGGCCGAGACCTTCCTGCCCCAGGCGCGCACGGGCCCTCTGTTCGCCTGCCTCATTGGGAGACAGATGAAGGCCCTGAGGGACGGGGACCGGTGGGTGCCTCAGCTGGACATGGGTGCGGCCGCCACTCAGCATGCGCCCCACGGGCCCCACGGGCGCTCACGCAGCCCGGCTGCCTCTGTGGGGCCGTGAACCCGGGTTGTCTCAGAAACGGAGCGCAGGCCGCGCGGACTCGCTGGGCCCTGGAGCCGGGAGCTGCTGGCATGGCGGAACGACCCGGTCTCACGCCTGAGCAGCCATCACACGGCGACGCCCAGAACCCTCCCCCCACCCAGGGTGTTCTCTCACGCGTCCGCCGAGTGGGCAGGTGGGCGCTGGCTGAGGCGCGAGGCCCAGGGATGGCGTCCCCGCTCGGGGTGGGTTTGCTGCCCCTCTGTGGGCTCGGCCTGGGCCGCTGTCCCGCGAAGGCCCCTCATTCCGGGCACAGTGGGTCACAGCGGGGTCTGGGAGCACACGGACGCGGACGACAGCGCAGGACACGCCGTCCGCCCCGACCAGAGGCACCCTCAGCCGCGGGCTCCCCTCTGCTCCTGTGCAGGTTCTGGTGGGAGAGCAGCGGGGTGTTCAGCGAGGCCCAGCGGCGCGAGCTGTCGAGGCATTCCCTGTCCCGGGTCATCTGCGACAACACGGGCCTCCCCAGCGTGCCCGCTGACGCCTTCCAAATCGGGAGATTCCCCCACGACTTTGAGTCCTGTGAGAACATTCCGGGTCTGAACCTGGACGTGTGGAGGGAGGCCCCTCCTCAAGGTGACGTGAAGCCCTTTTTAAATTAGGTCGTAGCACGTGGATTGTTTTCAAGAGTGTCGTGTGCCACGAGGCATGCCCAAAGGGGGAGGGGAGCACCCCGCGTCTGAGCTGCGTGCGGGACCCCCGAGTGGGGGTGGGCAGGTGGGTGGGTGAGCGCGTGGGGCGCGGGGCACAGGACGTCCACTGGGCCTCCGTGGCGCCGTCCGCAGAGATGCACCCAGTGCCAACAACCTGTGTGGCCCACTAGGCTGCGGGAGAGACGGCTCTGGCTGGAAGGCAGGAAGTGGGGGAGATGAGAGAAGTGAGGGAGGTGGGGAAGTGAGGGGTTGAGGAGATAAACAGGTGAAAAGGTGGGGGAGATGAGGAAAGTAGGGGAGATGGGGGAGGTGAGGCTGTAAGGGGGTAAGGGGGTCAGAGAGGTGAAGAGGTGAGATGAGAAGGTGAGAAAAGTGAAGGAGATCAGGGAAGTAGGGAGGTGAGGGGGTGAGGTGAGGGGAGAAAGTGGGTGAAGGGGTGAGGGAGGTGAGGGGAGAAAGTGGGTGAGGGAGGTGAGGGGGTGAGAAGGTGAGGAGGTGAGGGGGTGAAGGAGGTGAGGAAGTGCGGGGTGAGGGTGTGAGGGAGGTGAGGGGTGAGGGGGTGAAGGAGGTGAGGGGTGAGGAGGTGAGGTGAGGAAGAGAGGGGGTGAGGGAGGTGAGGAGGTGAAGGAGGTGAGGGGGTGAGGGGGTGAAGGAGGT
>CM052885.1:350709-368093 GCA_028534135.1 Potos flavus
ACTGTGTGCTCCCCGAGTGCTCCCCGTGTGCCCCCCGTGTGCTCCCCATGTCTCTCCGAGAGCCCCCGTGTGCTCCCCGTGCTCCCCGAGAGCTCCCCGAGAGCCCCTGCGTGCTCCCCGAGTGCTCCCCATGTGCTCCCTGTGTGCCCCTGAGAGCCCCTGTGTGTGCCCCTGAGAGCCCCTGTGTGCTCCCCGAGTGCTCCCCATGTGCTCCCCGAGTGCTCCCAGGGCAGAGCGCTGCGGCCACACTGACGTTAGACCTGACACCTGCAGGCATGGGTCCCACTAGTGCCCACTGCCCAGTGCCTCAGTCTACCCCTCTCCAAGGGCTCCCCAGTGTCACAGACACATCTCAGGGACGGAGGGCATCCACGGTTCCTCCAATCAGGTGGGACAGCGCCTGGTCCCCGGCCTTTCACAACATGGAGATGCCGCTGCTGCTCTCACGGGTCCCCCCACACTGAGCACGCCTGCAGCTTCCACCAACCCCGGGCGGTCTGCCTCAGCCCTTCCCCCGTGCTCCCTGCGCTCCACGTCCCCGAAGCTTCCATGGACCGTGCTGTGGCTTGCACACGCCCCTGAGCCCGCGGGCACACTCGCCACAGCGCACGCCCTTCCCCCGGCTTCTCCACGGCCAACACTGTAACTGTAGCAGACCAGACCCCCCACGAGGTGCCAAACTCCCGCCGGTACGCGCCGTCCGTGTCCCGGTCCAAGGTCTGCCCGGCCAGAGCGAGCCATCAGCGGGGTACCCCGCTGCCAGCCCTTCAGGAGGCAATTTAGGTCCGCCGCCAAACTTGCAACCCTCGCCTCTGAAAATCAGAAAGAATGTTTCTTCCTTTCAGATTAGTTAAATAGCATAGTTATTTATTTAAAGGACTTGCTCACATCTGTGTCCTGTATCAGATCCAGACGGAGGACCACAGCTGAGGAGGGAAAACGTTCTTCATAAATAAGACGTGCGTGCGCTTACACTAACGATGCCCCGGCTTCGGCCGTGAGCTTCCCAGAACGGGATGCACTTTACACGCCAGACGTGGAGCCTCCTCTCCAAAGAGTGAGCTCCCCGTTTACGTTTTTGTAGGATATTTTCAGTTTTCTTGCAAACTTGTTTTTTGATTCACTTTACACATCTCTCTTGTGTTATTTCTTGTAAGCTTACTTTAATGACATATAATTCCATACCAACAATTGACACTATGCCTTATGTATATTAGTGTGCTTACGTTACATTCTATTACATTCTATTATAGTCAGGATGTTTGTTATCAGGTATTTGCTCAGCACAACTTTGTCTAAGCTTGGGGTTCTGCAAACTACAACTGCAGGCCAGTTCCAGCCGTGGTCGTGTCTGGATGACCTTCAAATGGCCTTCAAAGAATGACTTATCTTAGTCACCTCCTGATGCCTAGCCATTTACCCCATACATAGAGTCTTTTTAAAAATTTTTTATTTAAATTCAGTTTAGTTAAAAAAAAAAAATTCAGTTTAGTTACACACAGTGTATCGCACTTACAAATAGTGTGACCTACAGCATAGAGGTCAGTGATTCATCAGCCGTGCATGACACCCAGTGCCCATCACGTCACATACCCTCCTTCGTGCCCATCCCCCAGCTACCCCATCCCCCCACCTGCCCTCCAGCCACTCTCAGTTTCCTAGAGCTGGGAGTCTCCCTCTCTATTTTTACCTTATTATATTTTTCCTTCCCTTCCCCTGCATTCATCTGTTTTGTTTCTTAAATTGTACAGATGAGCGAAATCAGGTGACAACTGTCTTTCTCTGACTGATCTCAGCACAGTCCCCTCTAGTCCCATCCACGTCACTGCAGATGGCGAGCTTTCCCTCTTGCGGCTCAGTGATATTCGCAAGCTGGGGCAGCCACTCTGGAAAACATCATGGAGGTTCCTCAAGATGTTGAAAATAGAGCTCCCCTACGAGCCGGCAATTTTATTACTAGGTACTTATTCAAAGGCTATAGATACGGTGACCGGAAGGGGCACGTGCACCCGAGTGTTCCTGGCGGCGATGTCAACGGCAGCCAGACTGCGGGACGAGCCCAGATGTCCATCGGCCGGCGGATGGACGCAGAAGCCGTGGTATATGTACGTGGGGTCTGAAAACAAGTCACGCCTGCGGCCACGCGGTTTCTGGGGCTGGAGTCCAGGCTGAGCTGCTCGGGACCTCGCGGGCTTCTGTCGGGGGGGTCGCTGGGCTGTGTTCTCATGCGTGGGCCCGCGGGGGGCCTCCTCCAGGTGACTCGGGTGTTGGTGAATCCGTCCCTCGCAGCTGTGACATGAAGGCCCCGGCAGCTTGTGTCCCCCGAGGCCCCCTGCCTGGGCCTCTTGGGGGCAAGTCGCATGGCGGGTATTTCTTCCTGGCCAGCGGGAGAGCAGGAGAGCCTTGAGGGGACCTGTGACACGGAGTGGTCACCAGAGCGAAACCCCATCACTGCTGCCGTATTCTCCGGGTGGGAAGCAAAACACGAGTCCCGGCCTGAGGGGGCTGGGGCTTCTCCGATGGCATCCACACGGGACCGTTAGGGACACTTTATAGTCGCCAGACACACGTCCTTACTCTTTAAAGGGCCGTGCACACTTTAATTGAATAGAAAAACTTGATGTGACGGAGACAGCACATATGGCCCATGAAGCCTACGAGAGCAAGAGCTGGCATTTGACAGAAACCGTCCGCCCTCCCCGGATGTCAAGGGATAACGTCGGATGTGCAAACACAGCGCCCCTCAGTGCAGCGAATGCCTCGGTTTCCCCGCGTGAGTCCTGAGGAGGAGGAGGAGGCGAAGACAGATACAGAAGCATTTTCTCTGCGTTGTTCCTATTATCAGCCCGTATTCACAGGTACCCTTAGGAACACAACACGTCTGTGCAAAAGCAGCCAGAACAAAAAGATGCGGGATCCTGGTGCCCTGTGTGATGAGGCTCACTTCCTCCTACCCTTTACCACCTGAGGCTAATTCATGTTTAAATGAACAATCGTTTTATTCCTCAAAATCCCTCCGATAGAGCAGCTTTCAAAGATCTTGCCACTGAAGGAGCACGTTAGTCAAAACCCGGGAGGGTGCAAATCACCGTGAAGGAATCTGTGTGTGCTTTGGAGGGAAGCCGCTGGTCCGTCCGTGAGCCTGGGGCGATTCTGGGTGGGGCAGAGTGATGGGAGCGGAGCAGGGAGGGAGACGTGCGCCCAGAGCAGCAGTGGGGGGGGGGGTGGGCTCCAAGTCCCTAGAGTCACTCGTCGGTTGTCTCCTCCGAATCCGAGATCAGGACCGATTCCAGGGTGGGAGCAGCTGGGGACGGAACACGGAGCCTGTTCTCGGGACTCAGTCCCCACGGGGAGCCACCACGCACTCGCACGGAGCCCGGGAGACACACGCGAGCCCGCACCTCGGCTGATTGGTAGTTTCTGCCGTGGTCATTTCCAAGGGAGACGTTAACACAACTCTGTCCGGTGCGCACACGTGTCCAGATGGAGCCGCCGGGGTTCACGCCGCATGAACGCTGCCGCGGGGGCGCTGGCTTCGGTGTGTGCCTGAGGTGTGTGCATATGAGTGTGTGCACATGTGTGCAGGCATGTGTGTGCCTGCGGTGTGTGTGCAGGCATGTGTGTGTGCCTGTGGTCTGTGCACATGTGTGCACATGCACGTGCAAGTGTACACGGAACCAACCAAATGCAAGCTGACTGGACAATGGAGCCTCAAAGCGTCGTCATTGGTTTTGTCTGACATCCCACCCTGATCGACCCCGAGTCGCCAGCCCTGGCCTGAGTTCCGCCAGAGGAAACCAGAGTTGTTGACCGCGGCCCGTGCCTGCACAGCATGTGCCCGGACCTTTCGCAAATTCTGGGAAATGTTTCCCTGCCCCCACCTCAAAAACTCCCATCTGCTAATGACCGAGCCTCGTGACTTCCTGCAACTCTGTGGCTCATGGGTCTGCAGCAAGACTCGAGGTGGAAACCCGAAGTTTCATAAGCAAAAGGATTAACAGCAGAAGCTTTCCTGAAAATAGTAAAGTGCTGGGGGCCAAGAAACACGAAAATTCAGAATTAGAAGTGACCTCATGAAGGGTGACACACGAGAACAAGAAGAAACAGCTGCAAAATGTCATGCATTAAGTGACTTTTCTCCAAGACTGCGACCTCGGGTCTGGTGGGGTCACTGTCCCGGGAGCGCCGCGGGAGGGAAACTGTCACGAGATTCTCAGACCCCGCCGTGTTCCACTCTAGTAGTGTTCACACGATGCCGGCGCCTGGCTGGCTGTTTGGAAATCCTTCCGAGCGGGAGACCCGGGGACAGGGCAGCCTCGCCCGAGCCGTGCGGGTCCCCGGCCACGCAGATCTGAAGAGCAGACACACGGCCAGCACCAGCGTAGCTATTTTCAGGGGAAAAACACCGTAACCAGATGCCGATGAAAAAATCCTTTCGTGATAAATAAAACTTCGCTATTTTAGCTCTATTACAAGCAATTGAGAAGTCACACCAGAAAAGACTTATGGAAAGTTTCTGCCTGGTGCCACATTTGATATTTGGTACATAACCCCCTTGGGAGCTCTATTTTTGGCTCACAGTTTTCTTAAGATGCGGTAGCAAATAAGCCGCAGTTCTGTCAAGGATGAATTTATTCAATGTGACTTAAGCAAATCCATTTAAAATGTAGTCATACCTCTAGAGACAGCTTTCCAAAAATAAGTAACTTTTTGATTTATCTGGAGTTGTGTCAGCAAAGTCACCTTCTTGAACGTCGGACTTCACTGTCCCGAGTCCCATCAAGTTGACTTGTAAAATCAACCATCACAGTATTCTACAATATAAAATGAGTTAACTATCTCATGCCACACCCCAAAAGGGAAATGTTATGTAGCAATTAAAGTGATTTAATCTCATAACCACACAGACAAGTGTTTAAATATATTTCAGTTGAGAAAGCATAATAGAGAGCAGGCCCTAATGTGTAATAGCGCTGTCAGGTTAATAATATATATTAAATTTAATGTGAAGTATCCTCACACATGCAGGAGGAGAAGATATCCATCAATGGTTATAGCAACATAATGGAATTTTGCTTAACATTTTTCTCTATTTTTTAATATCTGGACTTTTTAATTTTTTTCCAAATATTTCCGATTACTTATAAAGTGAAAATATGTCTTGTCAATAACGGAAACCTTTCTTGTAAAGACTATAATAAGTTATAAATGAGTTCAAATGTACTGTCCCAACCACGATGAGCTCTGGGAGGGCAGAGATAAGCCAGCACCTTCCACGGACGCTCAGGACCGTGCGGCTTTCCGAATGACCCACGTGACACCTGCAGCTGATGACAGCAGGGGACGGACGGTGTTTCCACGAGGGCTGGGCGTACTGATTGGCCAGCAACCTCTAAGCAAATCCGGGAGGAGTGACGGGCCTGCGGACTGACCGTGTCCTGAGGAGCCTCTTCACCAAGCTGCCTTCGTCCTAAGTGCGTCCCGGTTCAGCTCCAAATGCAGCCTCGTGACTCTTCCTGTGTGAAGGGCTTATTTCCAGACACCTACTGAGCATCCAAATGTGTTGAAAAGATATCCTGGTGTGAGTTTGCAAGGGCAGAGAATCTTCCTCAAGGCACTCAAACATCGCGAATAATATATTGCTCATTTCTGTGATGCGACCTCACTCCCTCTGGTGAAGATAAATCACCTAATAAAGCAGCACCGTGGCCACATCATGCAAATCAAATCGATCTGCTTTCCTTGGATCCCTGCCACCTAAGCCAGTCCCCAGCACACAGGAATTACTTAAAAAATATGTCAAGAAATAATACAATTCTTTTTAGTATTGCCCTTTAAGTTCTGGATTTTTAAAAACATTGTATTACTTTTATCTCAATTATCGCAGATAAGATGTAACATCTTCCCTTACAATAGTACTAAAGAGAAATAAATCCCATCTGTTTACTTATTTAACAAATATTCACTGTGGGTTTTTTTTCCTGTGCTAATTAATAATTCTACGAAGTTGGATGCATGGGGTAGAAGATCCCAAAGGCCTCGTTTCCTGAGGGAAGTAACACATACATGAGCAATTACAGCACAGCCAAAATGTGTCACTCGGATCTCAGCAATTGCACACTCATTGGTTTTCTGCATGTGCCCCAGGGGCCTGAGGAAGAATTCTGCGATTTCTAACAAGGGCAGCTCCATCCGAGAGGAGGTCTGCAGACACCTTGACCTCTCCTGCCGGACACGCACCTGTCACATGTGGTGGTCCTTCCCTGCTGCCCCCGACCACAGCCCCCAGCCCTCACCGCCAGGTTCCCTGTCTCTCCGGCACCTGCTCCCTGGGGAGCATCGGACGGGAAGAGAAAGCACTGATGGCCTGTCCGAGATGGAAGCTTAGAGCTCAGTAAACACGTGGGATTTGTAATTCCGTGCTTGCTGGCGCGCTGCTCTGAGCTCTCACCCCGGGGGGCTCGCGATGCTAACGTGCCTTCTGCGTGTTTGCCTCCATCCGGGAGCTGCTGGAAATACGTCATGAGGTAATATGCACAATGTGGTTTTACGTGTGTGCACGTTCGTCAGTTTGACATTTCCCAGAAGTACAGATTTTATACAATGTTTGTATTTTTTCTTTCACATTTGCATTAAGCCAAAGTGAAAAATTCACGTTGATTCCTCTATGTAAGTGTCGATAATTTTCAAATAAAGTCCTATAAAGCATTTGTAGTAAAGTCATAACTTCTGTTTCCATGAGGTTAGGTGGATGGAGAATTATTAACATTTCAATAAAGCCAGGTAAATTTCAGGTCAGTTGGCTAAAATTTGCAAACCTCCTTTTGGCTTTGGAAATATTCTAATTAAGTCTATATTCTATAGCAGCAAAATATAAACAAAGCAATCCCTTTGAAACAGTTTACCGATTTCCATAAAAAGGGAAATTTTAAGAAACTCATTGTGATGATACCAAAGACTCAGGAAATGTTCTACTGAAATGAAATATCTGATGTTGAAATACAATAATAAAAGCATAAAGATCATTCTTGTTAAATGGAAAAGGTCAAAATGCTTGTGATCACATAAATAAAAAATAGTATTAGAACGTCGGGCAAATGAACAAAGGGTTAAGAAAATCTCCTACTCTGCAGAAATTATTTAGCTTTGGCGAAGTGTACTTAAAGATATTAAGTGTTAGATAAAGACATGTCCTTAATTTGTCCTGTCCCATAGTTAAGAAAGGGATCATCACATAACCTTCCTACAAACAACAAAAAGCCTATTTCTCACACCTGAAATGCTAATGTGAGGAATAATAATTAATAAGTGTAGGACTTCATATTTTCTGTTGCTGCTGAATAAAACAAACTAAATCAACATTCAAGAATCCTTTCCAAAGCATAAATAAGTAAATAAATTATATTCCCAAATTGGGAAGGTGAACTGCTACCAAAAAGTCTGAACGTTGTGTCCATTCTGGGTGAATTCTACTCCGAGTCAGTCATTCGGGAGATCATAACCGTTGGACGGGAAAATCTAGCCCAGCGGTTCGGAAACCTGTGCTCCCGGCGGGTTCTAACCCAGAGACCCCTTGGCGCCGTGGGGCAGACCTGCTCCAGAGCCCGCCCTCGGGCCTGCTGGTTCCCCACGTCCCAGGCCAGCGCCTCTCCTGAGCCGGCCAGGCGGGCCGCGGTGGCACGGCTAGGTTATAGCTAACTGGGACAGGAGCCCTCTGGGGCCTCTGCCGGAGCCGGGACCTTCGAGCCCCGACGCGTCCCACGCGCCCCTCTCCGGGATGAGCTCGGTCAGGAGAGAAGCTGACCGGTCATCACCAGCCGCGGGCATCCCAGCCATGCCCCGCTCTTCACCAGCGCCAGCAGCGGTTTCAGGGGGTCAAGTGACGCGGGACCATCCTCAGAACAGGGCGATGCTGGCGCAGTCTGGAGAGCGCTCTCTTCTGGCCCTAAAACCCGGCTTTCTCTGTCCCAAGCATCATGCGTGTTCCCCGATCCGTGAGGCTCGTCTCGCTGCTCCTGCCTCTGCGACCAGAGCCGCACGGACCAAAACAGACCAAACTCTCCCAAAAAACGGTTCCGGTTTCTCCTCCCAAAGGTAAAACAGGCCAAGAGGAATGAGACGTCCTTCCCGAGACCCTGGCCTAGCAAGAGAGCCCAGTTTCTGTCTGTCATTCACCAAGAATTTCCGTGTGACTGAATCAGCATTGCATCATAAGATGCAGGGCGAGAAGAGGCACAAAAATCGGGGGAATAAAAAGTAACGAATCCGTCCGAGTCTCCGGAGTGAGGCTGAAATGCAACATCGGACATGACATCGGACATACACCTTATCCACATGTTCTCGGGAGGTGGAACGTGAATAAGCGGGTGCCGAGCGCGTCCGTAAATGAGCCACCAGCAGCGGCGAGGCGCCCTGGGCTGGCTCCCGCGGAGCGGCCGCCCTGTCCCCGTCACCAGGGGCTCCCCGCTTCGCGTCCACGTTTCACGTGAATGCTCGAGAATCTCACGGAAGCCGCTCACCTCCCCCCAGGGGTGGCCCGGAGGGGGGAGACGCTCGCAGACTCAGCCGGGGGCGCAGAGCGGAGCAGTGGCGGTCCTGGGCACAGACTCCGGCTCGTCCGACATGGGTTACCAGACACGCTTCACTCCATACAAGCGGTTAACCGCGCGGGAAGAGCACAGTCAGCGCCGTGAGCCCCGGCGGGACCAGACGCCCCGCCTGCTCGGTCTCCTCTGACCACACGTCGGTCTCCTGTCTCCGCAGGTGTCTCTCGCTGGGGCCGCGAACGGGTCTGCCGCTCTCTCCGCGGCTGCTTCGTGCGCACGTAAATGACAGAGTCCGGCTGTGATCACGCGGGGACCCGTCTGGGCCGTCGGAGGGCCTGCTGTCTGGTCCTTGAACGTGGGCCTTTGTGGAAAGGTGCCTCCTAAAGCCTCAGTACCTTTAAGTGCTCCGAACATAAGGTGTGAAGACAGACCCAGCCTCGTACCGTAGCCCCTACACTAAGTTCGTGGATAAAGGAAGGAGAAAGACAATATCTATGACTTTTTCCTGTATATTTAAATAACTGTGTTATTTAAAATTGTACCCTCTCTGAAAATTAGATGATTTAGCCCATTATTTAGGTTTTTATAAAAACAAACTCCCACACTATTGGTATTGGGATGCTGGAGTTTGAGGATCAAAGGTGACAATTCTGAGTTCACAGGAATATTACTTCAGAATAGGAATATTCTTGAAGAGTAGCCAAGTGATGACGGAATTCTAGACCGGGAGAGAGGGGGACACGGGTCGGCGTGGGGCAGACCCGGGAATTTGCAGTGACGTGTGCACGGAAGGCATGCGCCTGCCCTCAGCTCCGCCGGCACGCGACTGTGTCCCCCCCCCCCCCATGAACACGTTCTCTTCAAACTTTCGTGTAATGATTTTAGGATTTATCTGCTTATCTTTTCCTGAAGAAAGCCGCGTCTCCTGCTCCGGACACACCCACAGCACAGGTCTGGCCGACGGGATGCGTCGTCTGGTCAGGGATTCCTATACCCACGCGTCTTCACCAAGAGCTTGTGGGTTCAGGATAAGCAGGGACTTGGGGTCAGGCCGGCCGCAGACGTTCACAGTATTGTCAATCGACTATTGAGAAAACATTAGGTTTGAAATGGAATTCCTTATAAAAATTGTTCATTTTGTGAACTTTTATAAAAATATTTTTTAATTTAATTTGCTCCAAGATTCATTGTTCATGCCCCACACCCAGTGCTCCATGCAATCCTTGCCCTCCTCAATACCCACCACCAGGCTTGCCCAACCCCCACCCCCCTCCCCTCCAAAACCCTCAGTCCATTGCTCTGAGTCCACAGTCTTGTGTTCGATCGCGAATACACATCCGACTAATACCTAAACCCCCTAAACTTATAATATTGAAAATCCATCGTTAGGTAAAAGTGGTTTCTGGGAAGTAAATAATTTTAATTTAAAGAAGGGAAAGATTATTAAACTGTGTTTTTCTCATTAAGGACTAAATTATTTTTTAATCTCTCTGACTGACAGATTGCATCATTTAAGACAATGAAGTTGTCCTGTTTAACATTTTTGGACATCCTTTAAGATACAAGATTAAAAATTTAGTATTTGGGAACCACATCCACCAAATGTAATAATTCTCCGGGCTCTTCCACCGGCCCCTGGAGGTGCTGAGTGGAGCATATCGCCTCCCCCACGCACGGCACCTTCCCGCGGTGTCTGTTTAATACCCAGCTGGCCTTTGCGGGGCGCTCGCTCTGAGCGCAGGGAGAGCTAAGCAGTCCTCTTATTATCTCACCCAATCCTCAAAATGGCCTTAGCAGGCAAAGCAAAGCTTCCTCGTGTTACTTGTGGGGAAGCAGGACCCGTGTGGCAGGCGACGTCCTCCAGGCTGTGCTCGGGTCCCCGCTGGGCCCTGGACCAGCCCCCTGAGCGCTGCGCGTGCTTCAGAGATGGGGCCGGGGGGCGGGCGCCCCCACACCCCTGTGGGACGGACGCGGCCGCAGCGCGCAGGAGCCGCCGAGTGAGGGACAGGCGCCCACTGCCCAGCTCGGAGGGTCCCGGCACCTGGAAGCACGCAGCCTCCTCCTGCGTCCGGAAGGCTCCCCACCTGCGTCTCTTCACCTGCCAGATGGACTAACTGTGAGGCATCTGGAACACATGCTCACGCGTGCTCACACTCGCAGGTGCACACAATGCACACACGTGTATACATGCCCACACACGCACAAGATGTGCACACGTGTGTACGCATGCTCACACCGGTACACACAATGCACACACGTGTACACACCTGCACACGATGTGCACACACACACACTCACACATGCACACGATGTGCACACAATGACACACACGTGTATAAATTCTCAAACATTCTCACGCCTGCACACAACGCACACACGTGTATACACATGTATACACGCTCACACCCACACATGATGTTCACACAGGTATACACACACACATGCTCACACACATAGGTGTACACAACACACATGTACACTCACACACACGATGTGCACACAATGAACACACATGTATACATGTTTACACATTCTCATGCTTGCACATGATGTGCACACATGTGTACACACACTCATACTCAGGTGCACACAATGCACACACGTGTACAAACACCTGCACACGATGTGCACACAATGACACACACGTGTATAAATTCTCATTCTCACGCCTGCACACAACGCACACACGTGTATACACATGTATACACGCTCACACCCACACATGATGTTCACACAGGTATACACACACACATGCTCACACACATAGGTGTACACAACACACATGTACACTCACACACGCGATGTGCACACAATGAACACACATGTATACATGTTTACACATTCTCATGCTTGCACATGATGTGCACACATGTGTACACACACTCATACTCAGGTGCACACAATACACACACGTGTACAAACACCTGCACACGATGTGCACACAATGACACACACGTGTATAAATTCTCAAACATTCTCACGCCTGCACTGTGGACAGCCGCAGGCTAGCTGTTGAAGGGACCTGCCGAGCCCGGACTCGCGACCCCTGCCCTAACGGGTGGAAAGCGGGCACTGAGGAATGGACTTGTGTCCAGACCCGTGACCCCTGCCTGCAAAGGCAGAAAGCGGGCGCTGGAGAATGGGCTCGTGCAGGGGGCCTTGAGGCATGCTGGTCTGTGATTGGTCTTGCCCCTTTGAAAAACAAGCTGCACAGGCTGTGACCAGTTATCTCGCTGAGTTTGTAGTGTCTCTGAGGCAGGTGCACGCATGACTCATAAATCTGCCCTTGTAGTCTCAGTAGTTTCTAGAGTGTGTATAACTTAGGATAGATAAATTATTACCCAGACTTCTTAGAGTCTCTTTGTTGTAGAAGAACTTGTTCTGATGTGATAAGAGTGAATTCCAAAAAGTGTAACATGTGCTACGTGACTTCTATGTGTAATCATTCTTTTGAGCTTGTTTTTCACCCGCTATATAAGCATGCGCACTCTGGACATCATCCGTTGTGTTCCTCCCGCCCCCATCCTTTGTCTCTCTACTTCTTTTTTCCTCATTCCCTTACCCTCAGCCCTGGTTCGAGATTGTCACGCCGGCCGCGACACTGCACACAATGCACACACATGTATACACATGTATACACGCTCACACGTGCTCACACCTGCACACGATGTTCACACAGGTATACACATGCTCACACACACAGGTGTACACAACACACACGTACACACGCTCACACTTGCACATGATGTGCACACAATGCACACACATGTACACATGCTCACATCTGTACATGATGTGCACACACGTGTGCAACACTCATACCTGCACACAATGTGCACACTCACACATGTTCATACACATGCACACGGTGTGCACACAATGCACACACATGTACACACGCTCACACAGGCTCACACATAGGTGCATATGGTGTGCACACAATGCACACACGTGTATACATGCTCACACATGCTCACACCTGCACACAATGTGCATACATGTGTACACACGCTCACACACTCACACGTGCACACTGAAAACCTGCCAGCATGGACGGGCGAGGGGCCTCCTTGTGGACACTCTGGCAGGTGGCACTTCTGTGTGGCGGCTGCGGGGGTGCAGGCATCAAGCTCGGGGCTCACTTCAGGAGCACAGAGCAGGACACAGCAAGCTCCTGACACGCAGAGCTTGAGGGCGGGCCTACGAGTTGTTCCAGGCGGGGGACATGGGCTCCAGTCCAGGGATGGTGGGACCACATGAATGCGGGGCCCGCGGGGCAGACCGCGCTGCTCTCGGGCCGGGCACGACGCCCCCTCCCCGCGCGGCTCCGCGGGCTAAGCCCACGGTCACGCCACACCCTGCTCCGCACGCCACACGCTCCAGCTTTGCTCCTGAGCTGACGCTCGCGGGAAGGCGGGGCTGGGTCGGTGCCGTTGTACAATTAAGATAGAACTTCTTTGTGCTTAGTTTGCTGAGAATTGATCATGAATGGACATTTATTATACCCAAAACTTCCTTTAATCTACTCAGGTGACTGATTATTTTTCTTTCAATTTGTCAACATGGCACTCTTGATCGATTAGTGTTTTCATGTTAAACCAACTCTTTACTCCCGAGATAAAGCTCGTTTGGCCATAACGCCCCATCTTGCATATGCCGGTTATGGCTGCCGGTATCTGAAGGTTTCACCTTGAAGACAAGGCCCCCACGTCAAATCTACGCCTCAGCCGCACCTTCTTTCTGGTTCCCAGTGATGTGTTTATTTAACCTCACACAAGCTCAGTTTATGTTCGGATGAAAGTCGTACTTTCCACGTTTTGAACATTATAAATCCACCGCCCTGGAGGGCACCCCGCCTCCCGCCCCAGACGTGCCCTCGGATGCCCATTCCAGATGAAGTGCCCTGCCCGGGACGTGTTTTCAGAGTCTGGGAACACGCCCGAGTCAGGGGCAAGGACCAGGAGAACTTGGCCTTTGCTGACGTTCTTCCCTGACTGCTCTCGTATCTGTGTTAGTCTGGGTCCCCCAGAGACGGCCCGCCGGTCAGGTCCGTGTATACACATGTACGGATCCCTGCTCGGTCTCCCGTACATGCAGAGAAGGGGGCTGAGGGGGAGACTGAGGACGGCCAGCGAGTCTGCAGGGCAGGCCAACGCTTCAGGCTTCAGGCAGAAGTTCCTCCTCTTTGAGAAACCTGTTTTTGCTCTCGACACCTCAACTGATTGGATGAGGCCCACCACATTATGGCGGGAAAGCTGCTTTACTCAAAGTCTGCCGACCATGTCTGCGACATCCCAAGGGCTTGCTTGGACGGCTGGGCCCTCAGCCCAGCTGAGTGGACACTGAAGCCGACCATCACGGTTCCATTTCTGGCTCTCGGACCAGCGTGTGCTGGCTGCGGGGGGTCAAGCTCTCGGCAATAGGCGGCAGCAGTGGTGGGAAACCTGATCGACGCTGGGAGCTGTCTGGTAGGCACAGCAGGGGATTGGCTGGGTTCATCTGTCCCTTCGTCTGTCTGTGCAGGACCAGGAAGGCCAGGAAGGGCGGCTCGGCCGTGTGGACCTACTTGTCTTTGCGTTTCTGGGCTGACTTTGGTCTGCACTTGAGAGTTCTCCCTGAGTCTGTGTGCGCCTGTAATTGGAAAAAGCCTGACCTGTCACCGTGTGATATTGAGTATATTCCTCCCCCAGAGTCAGTAATAAATTAGATTATGGGGCCTCTTGCAACAGAGGAAAGCTTCTCTGACTGGTTTACGGACTAATAAGTGTTTATGTAAATCTAATATTCCTTGAATCCCAAGAACATTAGAAAAAACTAATGCCTAACCCTTGGAGTGCACCGGAGTTTTATGAAAAAAAGAAAAAAGAACAAGTTTTCCAGAGAAAATGCGGCACAACAAAAAATTTTCCCCCACAAGAAACCAAATTCAAAGAAACCAAAGATCAACCTTGACAAACCAATCTGGTTGGATAATTTTGATTTACAAATCAGCATAGGACACAATTTTTCATTTCAGCTTTCCTAAGGTCTGTTTTGTATGGCAAGTCTAGTTAATTTAAATTTCCTAAATTTCTTCTACCACTTACCGTTTGGATAAATTAACAACACATTTCCATCCCCTTTAAGGTTATAAAAATACGCGTGATCATAATAGTGACTAAGCCTAGTTGGGATTCTGAACTGACGCGCCTCTTCGTGGCGACGGAAATCGCGTGTGGCGCCTGGCCACACTACATGGTCGAGATCATCAGTCACCCTGAGATCCTGGAGCAATACCCTTCAGCTTTCTCTCGCTTCTGCGTGGGATCGTGGGGCTGTACTTGGGGGCCGTGTTGAAGAATGCATCCACTTTTACAGTTTAGGTAGGAATCAGAAAGTGTGCCTAGCCATGAAGAGTGAGATCACACGGCTTTGCTGGTCTGCACGATGAGGCTCTCCTTGCCCAGCTCCTGGTTCCCGCCGCGAAGTGGGAATCGCTCTCATCCGGCTAGCACTCTCCGTGAGTGTGAGTGGTTGAGACTCTCCCAGGAGCAATGTTGGTGGGTGTACAGATGAAACGTCAGTTTACTGAGGGGAAAGTGAGAATCATTTTCTTTAAAGTGGCTGGCTAATGCATATGAACGAGGGGAGCCGTGGATGGAAATGTTGTTTGCCGTGGGTTCTAACGCCCGCAAGTAGAGTCCCTAAGGAAGCAGCGGAATGGGTTACTATCCCGGCAAAGTTGGCTCCGTTTGGGGAGATTCATGCATCAGACTTTGACGAAGGATCTTGGGAATCCGTTACAGCCGCGTCTTACCTCAGCGCAGGACCGATTTCGTCTCCATGGGAGTGACCGTCTGGCCTTGGAACATTCCATCCGCTCTGGGAGCGGGCACGGCTCACCTGCTTCCCTCGCTGTGATCTGCCCACCCGGCAGCAGGCGATCCGTGTCCCCCCACAGCAGCGCTCTGTCCTGTGTGTTCGCTTGTCGTTTCTCTCACTACGGAAGAATTCGAAGAGGGTTTCTCACTTCTGAGGGAGCACAGGTTCCTCGGGGTGTCGCTGCCTCCTCTGTTCTGTCGGAAGCGGGTATCGTCCCCGTGACCAGCAGGCGGCCGGGCTGTGGCCACTCACTGCTCTCAGGCACCTGTGATCGTATCCTCAGCAAGAGACAGGACCTTTTTGATAATTTTTTATTTCCAACATACAACCCCAATCTCACCCACCTCTCCCAGAAAAGGAATTTTCAGGATGACCTTTACACTCGGCCGAGGAAGTGCCCCTGAGACATGGGCTTGCACCTTGTGAGGAGACGAGCGCAGACGGCCACCGGTATTTGCCTGGGGTACAGCAGAGGACGCCCCGTGCCAGCGCGGGGACAGGAGAAGCTGGGCCACCCAGGAGAGCTGCGTGGGCGGCCGCGGAGGCGGGCGGGTCCCTGAGCTGGGCGCTGGGGAAGACGCTGGCCGTTTCCAGCCCTCTCGCCGTGTGTAGTGTCTTCGCCGCAGCACAGAACCCTGTGAGCAGCCCTAACGAAAACTGGGTATTTAACAAAAAAAGAGGGTGTGACTTTCATTTTTCCCAATATTGCAGTTTTTGCCGTAAATTAACCGCGTGTTCCATCATCATCCACAGTTGGTTTTGCATCGGCCCCCAGTCTTGCCCGGAAGCTAGAAAGGGGGCTCCGGCCAGGAAAGCAGGCTTGTACCCTGTGCACCGCACTCCCCCCGCCGCTGCCGCCATGCCTCCGAGCACACGCGGCACAAGACAACCGCCGGGGAAGTGGGAACGGGCTTGCGGGGCACGAGGGGGCTGAGGGGGACCCGTCCGTGGTGCACACGGAACAGAGCTGGGGTCGGCAGCCCATCCCGTCCCCGAAGAGCCTACAGAAGGAAAGGAACGTGGGAATATGGCGCCTGAGCACTCCCGTCTATTCCCATCCTTAGGAAACCCTACGGAAGCAGAACTATAAGTGGAAGAGAGAAAGATTGCGGTTATAGAAATAAAATAATAAAGACACGGTGACACATGTATCAGTAAAGGAAGGCCAGCAAATCTCCCGAGATGTAAAACACACGGACAGAAGAAGAATATGAAAGAAACAGCAGCAGATCCAAGGGCCTGGACTTCTAGAAAGAAGAAATAGGTATGACACGAGCAAAGGTGGATTAAGTAAATCTAAACCCAAACTGTCTTCGGGGTGGAGGACACAGAGACAGACTCTGCCCCAGACGAGGAAGCGGGGGGCTCAGCACTGGCCGGTACTGAGGGATCCCGGCAGACGTCGGTCCTAGAGGCTCCCGGAGGGAGAAGGCGGGGGACGGACTCCCCGCGAGTCAGGGGCCCACAGACGGCCTCAAAGGATGGTGAGACTTTCAAGGGAAAGGATGCTCCGCAAAGATTTCCTTACCCACTGAAACTACCAGTTAAGAATAAAAACACAATTATCGAAATATTTTAGACTCACAAGTACGGGAGTGAAAGCTCGGTGTCGCGTGAAGGAGGGGTGCAGGATGAACACCAATGACAGTGCCCCCCCCCTCCCCCCCGTGGCTGGTCAAGGCGCCGGACTTCCGAGAAGGAAGCGTGCCCCGCAGGGGCTGGGCCTGAAGCCGCAGCGGAGGGGAACAGCGGCGGGGGTGCCGCTGGCAGGATGCGCCTGCCAGATCCTCAGGCCACAGCCGGGCTCCGTGAGCCGGAGACGAGATGGCCCGCGTCTGGGGTCAGGGGAGGGCAGGGAGGCCAGGGGCTGAGAGTCCCATCCCACCCCGGGGGGCGTGTGGAGGGGGTGCTGCCCGTGTTTAAAAGGGTGCGGGGCCCCTGGGGGGGCTCCGTCGCTGAAGGGTCTGCCTTTGGATC
>CM052885.1:368593-387273 GCA_028534135.1 Potos flavus
TCCACCAAGTGCAGGTCCTCCAGTCGGTACCCCCAGTGTGTTCGGCGGTGATTCCTTTAAGGCACTGGACGTGGGGCGCGCTAGTGGAGAGGGTTCTGTTCACCAGTTTGCACAGGATGTGTTTAGGGCTTTCTTTGTAATAAGAGCCTCGATTGTAAGATACAAGCTATGTGAATTGGACTTGCAAGTAAGCTCTTGTCAGGCCTGGAGGCCAAATATTAGGATAATCCCAGAGTAGCAAGGCAAGAATAGTAAGTTTGTATTGGTCAATGGCAGGCTGTGCTCAGTTGAAGTGCAGCAGATGAGAAGGTTCAGATTCTTAAACCGAATCTAAGTATCCCGTTCACATGTTGTCTTTAAGAACAGGAACATTCAGAGCATGCAGTCGTGGTTTAAAAGCCTCGGACCTGGGGGGCCTGGGTGGCTCGGTGGGTTAAAGCCTCTGCCTTAGGCTCAGGTCATGATCTCAGGGTCCTGGGATCGAGCCCCGCATCGGGCTCTCTGCTCAACGGGGAGCCTGCTTCCCTCTCTCTCTGCCTGCCTCTCTGCCTACTTGTGATCTCTCTATGTCAAATAAATAAATAAAATCTTAAAAAAAATGAAAAAATAAAAAATATAAATAAACAAATATTAAGATCAGTCATCCTTACTTTAAATTAACTTCCATGTTTTAAAAGTGATGGAAACGGGCGCCTGGGTGGCTCAGTGGGTTAAAGCCTCTGCCTTCGGCTCAGGTCATGATCTCAGGATCCTGGGATCGAGCCCCGCATCGGGCTCTCTGCTCAGCAGGGAGCCTGCTTCTCCCTCTCTCTCTGTCTGCCTCTCTGCCTACTTGTGATCTCTCTCTGTCAAATAAATAAATAAGATTTAAAAAAAAAAAAAAGCCTCAGACCTGGATGGCCATCAACTTTTACTGGAATGGTTGGGGTCCAGACAGCCACGCAGGATTACCGATTTTTGTATCAATAACTTTGCATAATATCATTGTATTTGTGCAGTTATTTAGTCATTTCTGTTAAGAACTTAGTTTTTCTAATCAGAAAAACAATGACAAAAAAGAAACTTGTGTTAGTTCCATTATATTTCTACTCACAAATTTGTTTCCTGACGTCAAAAATGCAACACATTCTTTGTGATAACTGCCTGCTCAAATTGTGGGAATCTGGCCAGACGTGAACGTCTCCTTCAGGCTTGGAGCCTTCTTTCGAAGGCTGTTGTGCGTGGTCCGCTCTTCCTAGCTTCAGCCAGTGCCTGAACCCGAGCCCCTGAAACGTCCAGTCACGGTGGAGAAGCACCAGCCCGACGTGAGGACGGTGTTCTGCGCCCACGGCCGCACGCTGCTGCCGTCGATTACGAGCGACAGCCCGGAGCAGCAGGCAGGCGTTTGCTCTCTGTGATGAGCTTGCCGCAAGGTGAGAACGGGTCAGGTCGCTTAAACGTGCAGTTAGTAACCGAACCGCTTCATCGTGCCGCGAGATAATTCAAGCACGTCGCCCCTGGGGAAGGCCGTCCCTTTGTTTTATGCTTTTGTTCCACGTTTCTTATCCTTGCTGACTCACCTTTGATTGCGACTGTGGAATTTCTGGTGAGGTCTACGACATCGTGAGCAAGATTCACGTATTTTAAAAGGGAGAATCGTCTGGTTTTATCAGGAGGTGGGTTTGCTAGGAAACACTTTCACAAGATCCAAGGCAGAGGTATGCTTGTTTATTGAAAATATCCGGTGTTCAAATTGCCTTATGTCCCGAACGACGTACGTGGAACCTTCGGGAGCAGCACGTCTGTATGGATATGTAAATGCAGATGCGGCTTCTTGGATTTGAACCTGAATGTAGTTCAGCTTTGGGACAGGCTGGCGTGGGGACAGGCGGCGGCAGGTGCCATCCAGGAAAGCAGTCCCTCGCCGAGACGCCCTGCTCCTTTTTAATGGGAGGGAGGGGGAGAGTCAGGGCTGTCCTGTGAGGAAGAATCAGCTCACAGCCCAGTTTCCTTAACTCTTGGCTGGGTGTTTGCGATGGGATCGGCACAGCTGACCTGTCCCCAGGGCGGCCTCCGGAAGGGGAGGGGCTGCGCTGCTGCGCGGTGTTGGGGGGGGGGGTCACTGGCCCTGAGCGATTATGGGAACGGGGCATGAATGGCGCGTGGTGGTCCCCCCACCCCCCCCCCGAGTCTCACCTGCAGAATGTGCGTCTGGGCTCCAGAGGTGGTTTCGAATCACTGGTTCTAGCACTTGCTGCTTAAATAGAACCTGCAGGTGTTTTGACGAGATGAAATAAGGAAGGCTAATGCTTTTGGAAGAAAAATGCATGCGAATTTCATGGAGAGATGTATTTGCATTTTAAACTAGTGGACTTCTGGTCATCGTCCGTCTGGTCACCCCACTGTCATTCCGGTTGTCGTTCTGGGTGGGAGAGTTCGGATCATTTCCCATGAGCTCTAGATGTCACTTCTGCCCGGCGCGGCCGACACAGAGCCCGGTCTGTCCTCTTCTGTTTCCCCCCCTGCTCTCCCTGCCCCGACCCCTCGAGGCCTGACCCCGCGCCCCTGCCGCCTGCCGCCTCCCCACTACGCTGCTTCTCACTCTGCCGCGGAACCGAACCGTTTTCCCTCCCACTTGTCTTAGGTGCCGAGGAAGTGCTGGGGATATTGGGATGGTGTGAGTTTTCAACCAAATGACCAGGTAAAATAGTTGTGTTTTCTAAAACGTCTGCAGTTTTAGACCCTATACATGTTATTATTCACTGGTTATGTTTAATTAAGCAAAGAATTAAGATTTAGAAAAATAAACATGTGTGGACGTGGAGGATGCTTGTGAAGATACCGTTGGAAACAATGAGCACAGGTGGAGACGTATTTCAGCCCCTCCCGGCCGCCTCCTGGGGGACGCTGACCCTGCTCTTCCCCGCACTGTCTCCAGAGCCGCTGGGCTCCTTGGGTCCCGCTCTGGAAACCTAGCAGAGTGTCTGGGGACCGTTAGGGCCGTGTTCGTTGTTTTGAATGAGTAAACGTGACTCTGTCGTGTTGGCGTCTGACATCGACTCTCCTGGGTTCTCACAGGCACCAAAACTCATTTGCAATGTGGACGAATATCATTTTGTTACAGCACTGAATTGTGCTGTTACACATACAATCACAGAACATATTAAATTTCAGTGTTGTAAATATCACCGTGCTCATTAACGTCCGTTACTTATTTTTCCTGAACTTGCGTCGGACTCCAGCTTGGAAAGACAAACGGCCTGCTAGTACCCAGCGGTCAGTAACTGCATTGAAGAATTAATTCATTAGGAAGTGACCATAATTATTTATGTTTTAATCAAAAATAGTTTAAGCGACAAGTCATAGTAAGAATTAAATTCCATCTGGACTGAATGCTCTTAGCCGGCAGATGTAATTGTTGTCTATTATGAATTATGAGTAAAAATACAACTGCAGAAATGCACCCAGGTTCTATATTAGAATGTTTTTGTTCATCGAGCTAGTGTTTAGGAAAATAAGCTGTGCTTATAAAGCGCGACATAACCGTGAGTTATTCCTATCAAAAATTATAACATCCTCCATGGAAAATAAGTAGTTTCTGTTTAGCAATGTTCACACAGAGCCTCGGAGGAGAGGGCTTTCAGGAGTGAGATACCAGGCCTCTGGAGTGTTCCTTAGAGGGAAACCAGCTTCTCTTTCCAAAACAGAGCCCCCAAGACGAAAGGGGAAGCTGGGCCCCTTTCCCGAGTCTTCCCTGAGTTTGACGCACCCTGAGCTGCCTCTGCCTGGTCACTGCCCGCAGTGGCCTCCATCCGTGAGTCACCAGGGCCCCGCGTGTCCCCAGACCACAGTCTCCCTCGGGCAGCAGGTTGGAACCACTGCCTGCTCCCTCCGGGCTCACCTGTCTCCGACGTCACAGCCTCATCCCTCCTCAGGATCTTCGGGTAGCCAGCCCTCGGTTACTTTGCGGGTAACCTCACCCTCCTCCGGGTAAACACCACACGGCCTCCCCTGCGGTGCCTTCCGCCGCTCAGCTCAGACCTCCGTGGCTGCGCCCTGCTTGGCTGTTCCGGTCACATTTCCAAAACCAGTCTCATAATCTCAGCCCTGAAACCTGGTTCTCTTTCTGTGTTTACGTGTTGGAGAATAGCAGCACCACCCACCGAGCTCACAGCATTATCCAAGCCCCGCCTTTCTTAAACTTCTGATGCACTGGTAATCCTTCTGGTTGCCTCGGGACCTTTGCTCATGCTGTTTTCTCTTCCTGACGTACATCCTAACCCTTGCCTCGGTTCCAGCCTCCCTGGAAATTAGCTAGCTAATTTCTAGCTGCTGTCGCAGCCCTGTGCCTCCCCAATGGCCGCTCACGTCTTCTCTGCTGCTGCAAAAGCCCCAGAGTGGTCCTGGCATTCAGTGCTCACGAGCTGTATGGGCCTCATTCCTCCCATCAGATTAAAATTTGAACCAATCCGTGATTGCCGTTCAAAAGAGCTTGTTTGCGGCTTTGCCAAGGATGCTGCTTATGAGTGGATGTGAACATTTCCCTCCCTTTTGGAAAGAGACACAAGACTTGGCGAATCGCGTACGTGGTGTGTGACAGCTGACACGTATGTACCAGCTGAATCAACACGTATTTATCTGCATTAAAGATGTAATTTTGTGAATAAGAGGGAGGAAGTTCTGTTTTTGGCTTTTATACTGAGAACTTAATTTATATTTATCGTTAGCTTTTTTGAATTTGAATAAAATTGCCGCTTTTTATTTTTGTTATAGCTACAGTCTAATATCATTTTTACGAAGGAGCCCAACTGTTAATGGTAAAATATCATTTATTCTATTTCTCATCTCTATCCTGCCGAATGTTACCCTTAATGATCTCTTCAGATAATTATACTTTACCAAATGGCTTATAATTATCTTAAGTTTTCTTTCTGTGCTGGGAGATAGAAAAATACTTCTCAGACCGCAAGCCTGAGGAGAGTCAGAACCCGGTGAGTTAGAAGCAGTCCTTTCCGAAAGGTGCGTGGCGTTGACAGTCCGTGTTATCTCGATGAAAGAAAGCCAGCTCTGGTTTTATTCCTGAAGTTATCATGGTTTGTGTATCAAGGCAGAGAAATGCCCGTTTCTGTCACTAGAAAGGCCCGCAGCGGGGGGAGGGCGGGGGTTTACTCGGCCTCAGGGCTGTCCTGAGGAATAGGCTCTTGGTAACGGCGAAGCTGAGCGTCATCGGGAGCCGGGCGCTGTGGTTCTGAGTGTCACACACGTGCCCATCCGCGCGTCACCCGCAGACGGTGTCAGCCGGACACAGAGCAGAGTGCTGCAGACAGAAGGCCCCGTGAAGCCGCCGCCGCGGCGAGTCCTTCCTGCGGCTCGCCGTGCATCCCTTCCTGGGGTGCGGCCGTGAGTGCGCTCGCGGACTGTCCGGAGCGCTCGGGGTCTGCAGGGAGGAAACTCGTGAAACGTGACTGCAGATGTCTGTGGGTGTTGAAAGGAAAAGGGAAATACGCTCGCATAGGGAGTAACGTGTGTTAACCGGTTTAGATACTCCGGCGTCTCCACACGAGTCCCAGAGCAGTGGTGCGAACGCTTCTGACTCTGCCCCAGGGAGCCTCCGAGCTGGCGAATTAGGAGCCGCGGGCCCATCAGCAGAGGGGGGACCCTGAGTGTCTTGGGGTCAGGGACAGACGTGCAGAGGACATTGTGCCTGCGGGGCTCTCGAAGGGGGAGCAGAAATCACTGTAGTGTGTGCAGGCACACACACACACACGCACACACACACACACATGCACATGGCAGACATGGTGTGCACATACACGCTCGCACAGCAGACGTGGCATGCACACACATGTACACACAACAGGCATGGCATGCACACACATTGCACACATGGCAGATACACACTGCACACATGTGTGCACACAGCAGACTCGGTGTGCACACCCAACACACACACCTTCCATGCACACACACGCATGTGCACACACCGCGTGCACACAACTCCCCCCCGACTTGGCTTCAGGGCTCTTGGGGGGAGTGTGTCAGAGCCGACATTTCTGTTTGTCCCCCAGCCGGCGTGGAGGGATGGCCTCCAGCCGCGGGGTCTGCATTGTTCGTCCAGGCAGGCCGCTGCTTGTGCAAGGGGAGCAGGTTCCCTTCCCAGGGCCAGTCTGGTCACGGAGCGAACGGACGGTGTGTTCCACCTGCGTGAGCCTGAGGTTCGCGGGGTCAGGCAGAATCTCGCTCTTCAGCTCTGCGTGCGACGGGCAGAGCGCGGAGGCCCGTCGGGGCCCGTCGGATCCCCGTGGTGGGATCTTAGCGAGGCTCCTGCTGCTCTCTAGTGAGCCAGAAGGTCCGAGTGGCTGGAATCGAAGAGAGACCTTTTCCCCAAATGTGCGGTCTTTGCTCTCTGTGAATCCCCCCCAGCTGTGTTCTTTCACAGCCTTGCACGTCAGAATCCCCGGACCGACGGTTTTCCACGCTCGCCCCGGCCGGCCCACTCCCGGCTGCTGACTGCTCCCTTACGTTTGTCTTTCCGGCGTCTCTCCCGGCCACGCATTCTGCTTGATGTCGTGCTCTGGGCCGGCTTCGCCGAAGGTCGAGGGGCCCACGGCTCACGTGCGAATTGCTGTGTGACAGCGGGTGGGGGGCCGAACTTCTCGGTGACTCACTGGTCCCGTGGGGACAGTCACGAGAACCACGGCACTGCCGACGCTGGCGGACTGCTCTGAGCAGGCCTCCTTGGGCATCCCGCGGGCCTGGGCGTCTGTCCTGGACCCCGCTCCCTGGTGCCCTCGGCAGCAGCCTCCCTCCTGTGCCCGCCCCCACCAATGCCGCTCAGTGCGGGACCTTTGAATGGTCTCGTTGCAGGAAAGGAAATAAGAGGAATCAGAAAATCAGAAATCAGGAGGGAGACCTGGCGATCTCCTTGAATCACCTATGTTAAACTTGGGTCACCACTGCAAGCTGGGGCAGTCCCTGGGCCAGACGGGAGGCAGCCGTGCCCTGAGCACTCGTGCACACGCGCCCTAGCTTGCCGAGATAACGCAGTCAGGTAGTAAGTCAGATTTCCAAATTCTGCCCCTGCAGCTGGGTTTTGCTTAAAGAATTTAAATGTGCAAATTGTTTTAAATATAGGAAAGACACCAATATATCTGGAAAATGATTATCAGTTAATTCTTGAGGACTAAAGTTTTTAAAGAATTTTTTCTCTTTTGAGTTTGCTCAGAACTGTATTTCTAAGGTACCTTTTTTCAGTATTGAAGATTCGATCATTTTCAATTTTCAGTAAAATATGAAGTTTAATAAATTTGGAAAAATAGAATATTTCATTTCTTGGAGAGATGCCTTCATTTTCCATGTAAATATCTATTTGTAAATAAAGTTTGTTGTTGTTTAACTTTTATTCTGTATTTTATCACAGTGGTGACTGTGGTAAGTACAGAATGCAGGATTTGGAGGTAAACGTGGCATATTTTTAAATTCTGCAAAGATATGACATATTGGTGAAGTTGAACAACTGAAGCTTTGTGAACTTCCTACAGTTGTTCTAGAAAAATCTCTAGACTCACCATCATCCAAATTTGTGTTTAGGATTTGAAATGCAATGGGAACCGGGGTTTACAACTAAAATCTGTTGTAACCCAAATAAATGACATTTTAAAAAGAAATTGGCCCATTTAAAATCCAGAGGGTTATTTAAAAAATCATTTGAGCTTCAAGAATTTTTTCTACTTTAACTTTCTGGATGTAACACAAATAAAAGATACGTATTTTATGTTTTGATGGTAATATGGTTATAATGTCAAACATTCTTAATGGACACTTTGGACGTTGGGATAATATTCACCTAAAACCACTGTATTTCTCTAAGAAATTGGAACCTAACTCTGAAACACTAATAACAAGAGAAAAAACAGAAATGACACACATGTAAGGCTTCTTCTCTGGGTAGAGAAGACATCGTTCCAGCCACTGAGGTGAAATGGGACGAAGTAGCCAATAATATATAGCGAGAGATACAATGCGTAGTGGATAAGATTTAATTATATTTTTAAAAATTCATTTCTAAATTGGATAATACTATAATCTAAAATTAATTTGATATGAAAATATGTAACATGGTAGATTAGATTAAGTAGCAGCATACTTAATGCACCGAAGGGGAGGTGGGACTGAAGAGGGCAGGACACGGCCCCGGAGCGCGAGGGTCGAGCGCCCTGCCAGCGCGGGGAGCGCACGCCCCTCCCTCGCCCTCCTCCGAGGCAGCCGAGGACCGGCCCGAAGCTTGGATCCTCAGTGCTTTGGGCATTGCATGTACTTCCTTTGATCAAGTTTCACTGCAACCAATAGATTCATTGTTATCAGGGTGGAATCCAAATGCTTTTGATGTGTGATTTCCATTTTCACAGGCAGAACGGGGGCGGGGAAGGTTCAGGAGGGGTCTGCCCACAGGGTTCTGAATCATCGAGGAGGGTCCTGGGATGTGCAAGGGGCAGGGGGCCCGGCCCCAAGCCTGGGAAAGCGTCTGGGCGGGGCTGGCGGGGTGCCCACGGCGAGTCTGGAGGTCTGTCCGCGGCGGGGCTGCGGTCTGTCCACGGCGGGGCTGTGGTCTGTCCACGGCGGGTCTGGAGGTCTGTCCACGGCGGGTCTGGAGGTCTGTCCACGGCGGGTCTGGAGGTCTGTCCACGGCGGGGCTGCGGTCTGTCCATAGCGGGCTGCACGGGGCTCACGGGGCTCCTGCTGGGCCTGCCCGAGGCTGAGAGGGGGAGCAGGAGCAGACAGGTGACAGAATGGCGCCAGGCCACGGACGCAGCGCCACCAGATCCCCATGGCCTGCGCCCGGCTGGAGGCTGCATCGGAGCCCACCCCAGCCCTTCCTCAGGGCAGAAAATGTGTAAAACCCTGAGAAGAGAGAGAAAGGGGAGCCCGTCTCCCCATGGCCTGAGGTCGATGTGGCCAACGGCTCGTACGGCCTTCTGCGTTTTCTTCAGTTTTCGGAAATCATTGTTTTAAACTCTAATTTAGATACGATGTTTACCCGGCTCTTTAAAATTTCTCATAAAAGAACAATTTCCACAGCTTATTAAGAAATCTCTGCCTAATCTGTCCTATCAAACGAGAGGCTTTGTGCAGAGATTCCCATAAGAAGTGATTTCGAGGACGACGTCGTCCGCGGGAACCAGAGCGGCCCTCCCTCATCGCTCTTGTTGGCTGATAACCCCACAGGGATGAAATGCCGGTTTTCTGAATGCCACCGTTCTCTTGAGTTCTCAATTCGACGGCTCTCATTGGTCAGAAATGCACCCCTAAACTACATTTTGCGAGTGGGTTTGGGTGGGGGTCGGTTTCTGATTCTGATGTCTTGTCATTGACAACGGTGGGAAGAAGACAGCGGGATAACGTTTGCAAAGTGCTGAATGAAAACCTCGATGTCGTATCCAGAACTGCAGGTCCAAGAGGACCTTCCCGGCGGCACAAACACGGAGGGCTCCGGCGCTGCGGCGAGAAGTGAGGCTTTGCCGTGGCTTGCTCAGTGCTGCGGCCGGGCTGCTGGCCGCTCTCTGGCCTCCTCCCTGCCCACCCGCGGCTCTCCGAGCCTGTGTTCCCTGGGTTCCTTCTGGGCTCGCTCTGCTTCCTGGAGAGTATCTTTCGACGTTCCCATGATAAAGATCTCTTTCTTACTAAAATCTTACTTCCCTGCTCCCTTTTTCCGGAAGGAGTTGGGGATTCTCGTTGACTTTTCATCAGTATTTTTTTTTTTATTTAAAGATTTTATTTATTTATTTGACAGAGAGAGAGATCACAAGTAGGCAGAGAGGCAGGCAGAGAGAGGGGGAAGCAGACTCCCCGCTGAGCAGAGAGCCCGATGCGGGGCTCGATCCCAGGACCCTGAGATCATGACCTGAGCCGAAGGCAGAGGCTTTAACCCACTGAGCCACCCAGGCGCCCCTCCTCAGTATTTTGAAGGTCCAATTTCGTTTCTCCTCCCTGCCCCTGTTCGGAAGTCAGCGTCGGTGTGTTTGTCTTTACTTAGGCGACTGTGTTCACACTCGTACTGGAAAGACCTTTCTGTCTTCCTATATCATGAGTTTCGAACGACTCACAGGCATTTTGCCCTTCCCGCCTCACCTCTTCTCACCTGCAGTTCCTGCTGGGTGTCACGGGGTGCACGCTCTCCCCTGTGCTGTCTGCGGCCCCTCTGTGCCGCCCTGTGGGGGGCGCTCCTCCTCCGAGAGCCCGCGTGGGGCGCGGCCACCCCAGGGCCCACCCCTGCCGCCCTGACCGCGAGGCCCTGCCTCTCCTGGCCTGGGCTGGGGTCCCCTCGGGCTGGGGTCCCAGGCTCGTCCCGCCGTCGTCCTCCTTGCCCCGTCCCACGGCCGCCAGACCCGCTCTTGCCTGCCCACCCTGTTCTGGTGTGTGCTTCTTGGAAGACCGGACCCGGTGCACTCTTTCCCCGTTTCTTTGTCTCTCTGCTGTGCTCTGCGTAATGTCTGTAGATTTACTTTCCTGATTGTCAGGACGGATTAGCTTTGGTAATTTTTTTATTCCATTGTTACATTTACAATAACTTTTTAAATGTATTAAATCACTTGTTGGTAGTTATTTTGTATTCTGCACTTAATTTCAACATCTGCAATGTTTGACTGCCTCATTCTGCAACTTGCTATATTTTCTTATTTTAACTCTTGGGATATTATTTATTTTCTTCTGTTTCTCATTGTGTTCTTTGGAACTCTGATGGTGAGGATAACTGTGTATCTTTGAGGGATATATTCCTTTAAACTTCCTCTGAGGGTTTGCAAGACTTGGAAAGGTTTCTGTTTTGCAGAAGCCATAGTAAGAAGGTAGACAAATCAGAGTGAAGATATTTTTTAAAATCTTATAGGTCCAAACAAAATGTAGAATGTGGAAACTGAATATGAAACAATGAAACAGAAAATTATTTCCAACACAGATGATAGTTGAAGAGCTGTATTTTTAAATTAAGAAAAGCCTCTGAAAATAACATAAACAGCCCAAGAGAAACATGTTCAAAGGATATAAACTCCCCTTTAAATAAAAAGAATTTTAACTAGCCTTAAATATAAGAGAACATGTTCCTCCTGCCTCAGCCAAAACAGTGGGAGGCATGTGGATCCCGTGTGATCTTTTTTGGTAGAGGGATGATCGTGTTGTCTGCAAATAGGGATGCTGTTCTTTCCCTGTTAGCAGTCTCTTGTCCCGTGTGACCTGCTTTTCCCTCTCGGGGTGGGCAGGCCGCCGTAGACACTGACGGACCTGGTGAGAGGGGCACCGTCGCCGTTTTCTCGTCCTGCGGGGAAGAGCATTAGTTATTCATCATTGCACATGTTAACTCGTGTCTTTTGTCAACGCTTTTTCAGGTTGAGGGCCTTCCCATCTCTTGGTTTATTGAGGTTTTTATCAGAAAACACGCGGGTCGTGTGACTGAGCGGCCTGCAGGGCTGGGTTTAGGTTCCAGTGTCCTGGGAGGCCTGGGTTCAGATCCCAGCGCGGCCGCGAGGCCGTGTTCCTGGTGGCCTGTGTGCTCTGTAACTCATTAAAACAAGGAAACCAAACAAAAACAGCTCTGGGAGGTTTTTATCAGACGTACATGGTGAATGTGAAGGGATGTTTTCCATCGACTGAGATGACGTTGTTCTTCCGATGAGCGGTCAGGCTGCCGATGCGGTGGGTACGTCAGATGGTTGGGGACACAGACGCTGCCTCCCATCCTGGGGGTCAGCCCTCCGCGGCCACAGTGCGCTCCCATTTTATGTACGACGAGGTTCAGTTCGCGGATATTTTGTCAGCGGCTGTTTGTGTCTGTGCTCATGCTGGGTGTTGGTTTAGTTTGCTCTTTTCGTGTCATGCCGTCTTTGGGTTTCGGTGTCAGCCCGGCCGCACGCAAGGCTGGGGACGTCCTCCTCCTTTCCCAGAGACTGTGGCTCCCGTTTTCTCCCTCCGCCTGCTGGGACCCACACCGAGTGCCTGGAGCTCAGCCTTCAGGCGGGACAGGCAGTCACTCCGACGTGGGCGACTCGCCGGCAGGCACGCCGTCCGCGGGCTGGGGCTGCAGGTCGTTGGAAAAGAGACCTCCGGGCCCAGCTGGATATGTCAGTCGTGCACCGCGTGGAGCACGTACCAGTAAAACCATCCTGCAGTCTGAATGCGCGTGAGCAGCACGGGCCCGGAGCGGGGGCCAGGACCCCGAGTCCCTCTGTGCGCTCTCCCGAGTGACTCAGCCCCTCGTGACCTTCCCAGTAGTTTCCTCACTGGGTTGGCGAGTGAGCATTACGTACTCGTTCTGAGCACGGAGCACTTGGTAGGTCGCAGGCTCAGGGTGAGGCGCTGGGGGCTCAGAAACGCATGGAGCAGCCCCCTCTCATCGACTCGCTTTCATGGGAAAAGCTGAGATGTAAGTGGAATGTGGCCGTGAGCTGGCGGGCTGGTCCGCGGGCACCCCGGGGGAGGCCGGGAGGGACAGGAGCCCGACTTCGGTGCGAGCCAGTTGCTGGGTGTGAAGAGGTCGGGGCAGACTTCAGGCGCCGGTGGTTCATCACCCGTTGGCGACACCGCCGGGCATGTAGCAGCCCGCCCTGCTGCGCTGGCCCGAGGCCGAGCCCCGGCCGCAGGCACACACCGCGGCGGCAGGGCCCAGCGGGGTCGCCAGGGTCGCCGTGACAGCTCCCGCGGAAGCCGACCCGCGTGCGCCGCGCCGGCTCCGGAGGGCGGGCAGGGACGCACCGACCTGTCCTGGCTCGCCGGGCGCCTGGATTCCGTGGCCGCTTTGTGGCCGCCGTGTGTGTGGACTTGTGCGTGGGTCTCACATCACCATCTCTCGGAGCCTCCTGGGAAGCTGGAGGGTGTCGTTCACACACGCAGCGGTTTTGTGGCCAGGGAAGCTTCCTCCGAAAGTGGTCTCGGGAAAACCTGGCCGTGGTCTTTTTCTGTTCTTTGGGAAGATAGTCCCCTTTCTCCAAACTGCAGGACTGGGGGCGGGTCATTCCCACTCGTAACGCAGACGTGTGGCTTTCTCGCCACAGCTGAGCAGGTGGTGTTCCACCCAAGGACCTTGTCACTCTTAAAGTCCTGTCGAAGGGCACAGTGTGGACACCTTTGAGCAAAGGTGTTGCTGAAATTTACAGAAAACAGTAATTTGAAATTATATTAGAGAAAATAGCTTGTTGGACAATCACGCCACTTTCTTGGTTATGGATGAAGTAGATGTAATCATTCAGAATTTCTAGTGGAACAAATGTTTACAAATCTGGTTATTTTATAATTTTATGCTTTCTGTGGAGCATCTGTGACTTCTCCTGACTTGTATGCTTGAAATAAAACCTATCTCAAATCCAGAATAATCCTATTAGCCTCTTTTTATGTGTAGTTAATTCTGAGCCACACACACACATCAGAGCAAGTGTTACTGTGTTAAATGTGTCAGATCGTGTTTTCACGTTACAACTCAGTCGGAGGATTCTTCTTTCTAGGTCAACAGGTGAGAGATGATTTTCATAGTAGACTTAAACACATCCCAGGACCATGGGTAAATTTCTGTTTCCTGTAGATTCGGGTGAAAGGTAGTGTCATACGGACACAGGGTGTTCCTGAGTCCTGGGGATGCTGCCAAAACAGAGAAAAAACAATCCTGATGATATTATCCACCTTCTCCTCCTGTTTTATATTTAAAGTGAACAGAAAGGGAAATTTTGGTTTATCATCTATTTTACCAAAAATGCAATGGTTTCTACAAAGCTCCTATATTCTGCCAGATGTTTACCTGAAATATTTTAGCTCCTTGAACTACTTGATAAAAGTGTAAGTAAATGGACAGATGTAATTTTTTTTTAAAAGATTTTATTTATTTATTTGTCAGAGAGAGAGAGAGAGAGCACAGGCAGGCAGAGGGAGAGGGAGAAGCAGGCTTCCCGCTGAGCAGGGAACCGATGTGCGACTCAATCCCAGGACTCTGGGATCATGACCTGAGCCGAAGGCAGATGCTTAATTGACTGAGCCACTCAGGCGCCCCTATTTTTATGTTTTAATGAATAAAAATAAATGAATGTAGTAAAACCTTGTGTTAGTATTTGGTGTCACAAAAAAATACTCTTAGTTTTCCTTGAAAGGAACACGCATGCACATGTGTGCACATACAGAGACATGCACGTGTGTGCATATAAACACACACATGCATACACGGGCATTCACGTGTGTGCACATTTACACAGATAATGCGGGCACACACAGTATGTACCAGCACATGCCATACATGTTTGCACATGCACATACACACGTGTACACAGCACACATGCACGCACACACCTGTGCATGTACACACATCTGTGTACACACCTGCACACCTGCACACGTGTCTGAGTACACACATGCGTGCACACACACACGTCTCCTAAACACCGCACTTACAGTGTGCATTTTGTCCTCCTGGAGTTGCCTCTCCTGTTTGGGCATCTGGCGGTAGCGTGCAGTGTCGGGAGGGCGTCGCTGAACGTGCCCATCTCTCTGAGCAGGGCAAGGGGGGGAATAGAGCACGCCGTCGAAGTTGGGGTTGTGGTGACAGAACACCCACGTGCAACAACCACGTGCTCGATCGGAAATGGAGCCCAGGGTTCCGAGTTCCTGCGGCCGGACCTCATGTCGCAGGTCAGGGCTGATTGTGTTAGAGCAGAGCGGGGATTTTATTTCTGGAATTTAATAAGGATGGACATGAGCCTATGTGTTCCTTTTAGAGAGTTTTCCTCAACAACGCTCGAAAAGAGACGGCACACTCCGCACGATTTGCCAGGAGAGATTTCTGGGCAGAAGTACATTATATCTCATTTTTCTTCCCAGGAAACTTATTTTTTTTTTGGAAAGCAATCACCTCGATTTGTGAAGATACGAAATCCAATCATCAAGTGTGCCAGAAAGCCAATTATGTGTAAATCACATTCATTCTTAGACACAATCTGGTTTCTGAAGAAAAAAAAAATGTATCTCCTGACAGAAAGGCGGCAGCCCCCGGAGGAACTGCCTTTTCCTCAGTTACCGTGTCCCGGCTTCCGTAAAAGAAAATCTGCCAGGACATATGCGCCCGCTTCCATTAAACGTGAGGGCTCGGCGGTGTTTTCCTTTTAGGCAAATGTAGAAACTGGCAAGAACGCATTTTCTGCTAGAACAACTTCTGCTAAAACAACTTTCTGCTAGAACAACATTTCCTTCCTCCTAAATAGGAGGGATGTTGGCTGACAGATGCGGTTTTCCCTGTCTCTCAGTTGGCCTTTCCTTTCCTAAGAAGCGGAAAGCGCGCTTCTCGCCTTGAATTTCGGGGCAGCGCTGGTGATAACCACTGTGCACCTGTCTCGGGGACGCTTGCCGGCGGCCGTCCTGTGCTGGGCCGCGCAGAGACATCCAGGAGGCTTCAGTCTCCCAACCGAGACGGTGTTGATTTTAACGTCAGACGGTATCTGTAGAATAATCTGATTTTAAAAGAGAAACTGACTTGTGAGAAATTGGTGCCTCGGAGCTGTGGTCAGAAGTTCGGCTTGTTCTCTGGCGGATCCTGTGGGAACGCGTGCTCCCCGCAGGTGGGACGGCCCCTCCAGGGCAGGACCCTTGGGAGCACCCTCCCCCGACGCGGCCCCGGGCCGCCTGCCTCCTCGGCCGTTCTCCGGATTACCAGCGCGTCGCCGCTTTATCATGAACCCTCATGGCTACTTGCCTAGTTTTCTCACAGGGGTTATAAATATTAAGCTCGATAAGCTAAGATAAATATTAATCACAGTTTCATAGAGAAAGAAAATGGAGGAAATTATTGTGTTCAGAGATCCCAATTTCTGGGAACCGAAGCTCAGAAGGGAGAAGGGGGGAGTGCCTTTTGTTTGTTCTTATTATTTCTGGGGTGCGTGTCATGCATGTCCTATAACATCTGTGCATTCCCCTGCGAATGACAGTAAAACGTACACACACACCTCCGTGTGTGCGTGTGGTGAGGACTTTGGAATGGGACCGTGTTTGCCAAGTGTCCCTTTTCTGGTGGCTTCAGGTGGAGTGAGGACAGGGAGGCCGGCCGCCCTCGGGGCTGTGTCTGAGCGCGGTGCCCCTGGGGCCTCAGCGGCAGCCCCCCCAGGCTCTGCGAGGGGTGCTTCCAAAATCTCTCACCGACTCAGCGTTCTGTTTCCATTTTTAATGTCGGCAAAGATACCCCTTTACGTGAGCTGACCTACACTCGAGAGATTGTGTAAATGTAAATAATGGTGCTTTCCGTGGAGAAGCCGTATTTAGCGAATGCTGTGTCTGAGATCGCCCTTTAGGTAGAAGGAAGGAAACCAGACGGAATACCCAGGGAGGGATCTGGACGGCTCAGGTGAGGCAGGGGTGCACCCTCACGTCCACATCTTTTGAAACAACCGACCTGCCCTTCAAGCGTCCGGGATTCTGTGGAAGATCCCGGCAGGATTGCTCCATTAGCACGTGGAACATTGTTTTTTCCTTAAATAGAGGACTCGCTCATTGGGTAGAAAAGACAAAATGTGGCCCTGTTCTAATTAAAGCACAGATTGTGTTGTTTAAAGAAGGTGTCCTCTGCGTTCCTGAAAGATAAAACACGCTGGAGAAACGAGTAAGTGCTTAGCATTTTTCAAGTGCCTATCTAGGGAACTAATTTTATAGAACATTCTTAAAATATAGCAGTGTTTCTCTTATTAATAGCTTTAAATTAAAATTGAAATATTACTTTCATCTACTCCATAAAGGAGTGAGGTATTATATTATTATTGTTTACATATATGTACTTGACAAATAATTTTTGGCCCAAGTTTTGAAACGTCACTTATGTACTTGACCTTGAGCCAGGTGCTTCGGGAAACACTGTGCTGTGGGAGAGAGTGCACGTGTCTGCAGGAGGCAGCAGCTGTGTGCGCAGGGGAAGCGTGTCTCTAGTGGCAGCAGGAGACGCAGGCAGAGCCGGCTGCGCTCTGTGGGGAGCTCGGAGGAGGTGGGGGTCTGCGGGGCCGGAGCCACTGCATGAGGATAGTCTGGGAAGGGAAGGTCAAACTACATGTTCGAAGTCTGCAGAATTGGATGTGGGCGGGTATGGTGGCAGGTGTGGTGGTGGCATGTGCGGTGGTCATGGGTGCGTCCTCACCCCAGAACCTGGGACATGTCCCTTTGAGTACCCAGAGTACGGCCATTGTGAAGCGCGTAGGGGCCATGAGATGGGAGACGGTCAGTCCCGGGGCTGTAAGTGGTGGTGGGAGGGTCTCCAGAGAGAGGTGTCAGGGAAGGGGGCTCAGAGGGAAGTTGCCACCAGCCAGGGGTGCAGGCGGCCCCCGCCTGATCCTAGGAAGCCACATTAGGAATTCTGTGACAAGGACAGAGGGCTGGTCTTCGAGGGGCCCCTGGGCGCGGGGACTGGGGGACAATGTCGGCAGGACAGTCATCCCTGAGAAGTAGCCTGGAAAGCGGTGGTCGTGGCCATGCTGCTCGGAGTACCCGACGGGATGGGAGGCGTAGAGGACGGTCGCTCCCCCCGAGAACGAGGCCATTTCGTTGCAGACCAGCATCCCGCGCTGTCTCCAGTTTCGAGTCTGCTACTGACGTTTGCGCCCACGTCCCCTAGAGACGGGGACCCTTGGGGGATGGCCGTCCTGCCGGCTCACCCACAGCGGGGCCCGGGTGTCACCCGTCTCCCGGCGGAGCCTCGCCGCGAGTGCTGAGTCGTCCGTGCTGACGGTGAGGGTCCGTGTCCCAGTGTCACCGTCCCCGACTTCTGTCTCTGGAGCGCACCCGTGCAGGCGAGCTGACACCGTGTCCGTGGGGACAGGCGCGTCCAGGTGGAGCGTGTGCTGTAACAGTGACGCGCAGTCCCGGCGCTTTCATCCATCCGACCGGCAGGATCGTGCACCGCCTCCCGCGGCCGCGGCTGTGCTGCTGTCCTCGCGGTGCAGCCCCCCGTCCGCCTGGTCCCCCGGCCCCGGCCCCTGCTCGCCCTCCTGCCCCCGTGCTGCCTGCCTCAGTGTCTCTGAGCGGACTCGCACGGCGACCCCTTTATCTTAGGCGGGCTTCTTTCACCCGACGTGATGCTCTTGAAGCCGCGTGCGGGCCGCGGGCCCGGGGGCTGGGTCTTCCGTTAGGGTGTTCGTGGACCGGAGGCATGGGGGGCTTCCGGCTCTGCAGCTGCTCCTGGCGCTGGGCGGCCGCCGACCCCGCAGCGGGGAGGGCCCACACGCACCCCTGCGGGCCGGGGAAGGGCCCGCGCGCACCCCTGCGGGCATGCACGTTCACGTCTTTTGAGTAAACACCTAGGAGCGCAATTGCTGGGTCTCACATTAAATCGTCTTCCAGAGGACTCTGCTGCTCTGTGTTCCCACCAGCTGTGACCGAGTGCTCGGAGCGGTGCTTGGGGACACGGGACAGCTTCCTGAACCTCTTGCGCGTGTGCATTTCCCGTGTGGATGGCATCTTTCATGAAGCTTTCGTGAAGGGCTTGCCCTTTTTGGCATTGTTCGTCTCGTTGTAAATCCTTTTGATTATATTTTACCCGTGTTTTACTGAGTTGTCTTTCCTCATGATACTGAGCGGTAAGAGTTGTATGCTCCCGAGGTGGCCCCGCCATCAGACCGAAGACACAGATTTTACAAACGTTTTTTCCCAAGCTGTTTGTCTTCTCATTTCCTTAACTCTGCCGTCACAAGGCACACGCT
>CM052885.1:387773-409491 GCA_028534135.1 Potos flavus
AGCCTGGTGGGCTGGGAGGAGCCTGGCCGGCTAGGGGGGAGGAGCCTGGTGGGCTGGGGGGAGGAGCCTGGTGGGCTGGGGGGAGGAGGCTCGCCGGCAGGGGGAGGGGCCTGGCAGGCTGGGGGAGGGGCCTGGCCGGTGGGGGGGAGGAGCCTCACCGGCGGGGGGAGGGGCCTGGCGGGCTGCGGGGAGACCCACACTCCCCTCTGACTGTGTCGTGCACTGATGGCCGTTTGCTGTCTGCACACTTGCTGTCTGCACACTTGGTCAGCCGGACTGACCGCCAGCACCTGGTGACCGGTGCACGGTGGTCCACCTCTCCTCCCTCACCTTCTGTCTCAAGGAAAAGAAAACTCTGGAACCATGAAGCATCTCTAAGGGGACGCTCGCTATTCCATTAAATCCCTTTATTTAAATCTTATTACGAAATGTCCCAGGTTCTTAGGGACGCCAGGTACAGTCCCGGAGCCTGGTGCTCCCAGGGAGGGGGACAGTGTCCATTGTTCCCAGGTCCCGGTGGTCTCTCCGTGGCACGTTTCCCTCCGTGACCTCTCGCGCCGTGGGAGGCTGCTGCGTGCTCACACAGGTGCCAACAGCCTGCGTGTCCGAGCGAGCACCGGCGAGGACCCCCGTGGGGACGCCGGGGCACCGTGACCCTTCTCCCCTGTCGCAGCTGCAGGTTTTCATTTAGTTCCTTTTATAAAAGTCTTAGACTCGATGTGTCTTCTAGTTTGAGAGTCCTCCACATTTGCATTATTTTAATCCTTTTGGTCATAGTTTTAATCATACTTATCAGAGAATTGAGCCTTGATTTTGGGCAGAAGTAGTTTTCCTGGTAATTTATTTCCCCAGGGACACGTGCCGGCTACGCACCGTTGGAGATGTCATTTCCATCATCTTCTCGGCAAACAGCAAGAAGTCCCATGTAGAATTTCGTGTCACCGCGACTCCCTCTGAGATCCTGTGGACGCGGCGACCCCGCGTGTCCCTGGTGTTTGGGGTGCTTCTCTCTCCGGGGCCTGTGCTCTTTCCTCGGCCAGTCCCCGGACTTTCCTGTGGTTCTGTCACCTTGGAATTTAAAAAGCCACCTCGGTGGCCCCTCATTTTTGTCTCAGTGACTTTTCTAGGACCGGTGAGCACGCTGTCGTCATGTCTGTCTTGGGTACAAGGCTCCCTCGTCGGTTAGAGTCGTGACCAGTGATGCTGTTCGCTTGTTTTGAGGGAAGCGTGAGGGTGGGGTCGCTGCCCCCCGGCCCGCCCCTCCCTCGGTCGTGCGTCGGTCTCCCACACGACAGGCTTGCGTGCCCCAGCGTGCAGCACGCTCTTCCCTTCCCAACGTTCTAGTCCCACGTCCGTGCCTCCTGCGACCACGGCTGTGTCTCTGCTGCGGCCTGGCTGTGATTCTATTCGTTCTCCTTCTCAGAATTTCCAAAACCTGTGCCAATTGCTCATTTCTCAGTATTAATTCCATACAAAGTTCATAAAATTAAATCAAGCCTTCTCTGGGTCTTGTTAAGTGAGGCCCGTAAGAGCGAGCAAGGAAGAGAGCGTAGACAGCGAGTTGTCCCCGGGATTGCAAGCACCTCTCGCAGGGACAGTGACGGCGTCACACTCCTGGGATCGCAGGCCCCTCTCGCGGGGACAGTGACGGCGTCACGCTGCCGATGAGGACGCCGCCGCAGGCCCCAGCTCGCCCGTGCAGACCGAGCTTAGAAACTGGAGATTTCCTCTTCTGTTGGGTTACCAAGGTCACGGCGTCCTTGTCCCTGGGACCCCTCTCTCCTGAGCTCCGCTCGGGGTTTGTCCATCAAGGCCGTGCCCCACAGTGTGCACGCTCCCGCGGAAGGGCCGAGGCCCTTGGTTTTGCACGTGGAGCCTCACGTCGGTCCCGCTAATGGAAGGGGCCCCAGTGCTGATAAGTGAACAGACTCTGGGCCACATGGCCGCGTCACCCCCAGCTTCACCGTGGGTGCACCGCGTGCCCGTGTTCTAGAACGTTCTGAACGCAGGTCATCCTCACCCGGGGGAGTGAGGCCGTGAGCCCCTGGCCACACTCTCACCCTCAGGCTAACACAGTATCCGCTTGACGTGTGTTTCTGTTTAAAGGCCCTTATTTAGCACAGATCATCGATTCGTTAACGTGGACTCACGGCCAAAGGTGCTCGCCCCTGAAGGAGGTGCGTCCAACCCGCGGGTTTCTCCTGAGGCACAACACGGCCCTCCTGCCCCCAGAACCGCCAGATGGCACCTCAGCCCCGGGCTAGGCCCCAACAAGCACGGCTCTCCGCCCCATTCTGTGGTTCTCCGGGAGACTGGCCACGTCCGGGAGCAAAATAAAGTTAGTTTGTTCACCCAGATTGTCTTCTTTCATCAGGTTTAACATCCCCAGAGCTTCGCCCGCTGCGGCCCGTCCCCCGCCTCTCCCAGGCCCGAGCAGGGGCGCAGGGCCCAGCGGGCGGGTCCTGGGAGGCCACCTGCCGCCCGCCGATGCTCACCCCGCACGGCGTGTGGTTTCCTCTTACATCAGTGACACACACACCGATCCAGACCCTCGACGGTTCCATGAAGGACGCGGGCATCTGTGAACCCGGCGTCCTACGCCCCGCCCACCCCAACCCCGTGTTTCCCGGCTGCAGACCCGCACTGCCTTAGCTCCTGACTCTCCGTCAATGTCTGGGGCCCGTGCTAGCTGCTCGTGTTTTTTAAGGAACACTTTTTTCACCAAAAAATAGCTTTTTTCCTAACAATTAGATACCCAAATGCCTGTGAGTCAGGGGGCGTCACCGTGGACGTGGGCTCGGTCCACTCAGGGTGCCGGTGGGCGCCGGTGGCGGGAGGCAGGGTCTGCAGCACGGCCGTGAGAGCTGATGGGCAGGTGACCCTGGTGGGCAGGTGACCTGAGGGAAAGCGCCACGACCAGGATCTCCTTACAGCTGAACCCGGACGCCTCCCGCTCACGTCGAAGGCCACGCGCGCTCTTGCCGCGGCTGGAGCTTAGGACATCCTGAGTTGCAAAGCCCCGTCTTCTCCGACTGCGTTGGACATGCTGGGACCCTGTGGGGACACCAGCCACGCGGCTTACCTGAGTGCTCACCCCTGGCCTGGGCCGGCGGAGACGCTTCTGCCGAGGACAGCCGCTCCGGTCCCCGCCGCACGCCCGGCGCCGTGGGCCCACCTGGCCGCCCGGAGGTCGGCGCGTGGCCGGTGCAGCCACGTTCCCGGGGAGCGGGGGCCTCTCCGGATGGAAGCTGCTGGCTCCTGGCGCGGCCCGGGGTGAGCTCCAGCGGCTGCAAGACCGATTTCCGGAGGTCTGTGGAAAATCTCGGGGAGCGTTCTCCATCCTCTAAGAAAATAGCTTTTCCAGCTTCTGTTTTCATTTTCAGAAGGGCCGAGTTTCAGGATGGCCTCTGGCTGCCGCAGGCGGGGGCGGGCTGCCTGTAAGAGGCCGCGGCAGGGCCCCTGGTTGACGCTCGCTGAAAGCACACGCCCCGCGCCGCAGCTAGTACTCCAAGGGCACTGTGCTCGGCCCCACGCACCCCTGCACTGCGGCTCCTCACCTGAGTTTTGCAGATGAGCGAGCCACCTGAGAAAAGCAAAGCGTCCTGGCCACGGCCCCAAGCCAGGAGGCGGCCGCCCCACAGAAGGGGGTGCTGGTCAGTGCTCACAGCTGGCTCTCAGATGGGGGGTCCTCACAGACCTAGAAGTTCGGGAGTCGGGCCAGCCAGCTCCAGCTCGCCCTGCAGGCTGGAACCCCAGCCCCAGGAGCACAGCCCTCTGCGACCCCAGGCTCAGACCCAGGCGGCGCAGACGCAGGCCGCTGCCCTGCCCCTGACCTCTCTAACCCAAAGACCTCCTGGGCACACAGGTGGATTTTCCATCCCCTCTGTTGTGGGGTAGCTGCGGCCACAGCCGTGGAATTGGGGTGGACACTGTGTCTCCTGGGGACAGGGCGTGGGCTCCGTACTAGCTGCCCCGGCTCGCCAGCGCTCCGTGGGCCTGGTGGCTGGGAAGGGGTGGGAGTGGGGGCCGGGGGAGGGAGGGAATGAGCCCATGGTCGGTACCCCACACTCCATCCGAAACCCAGAGCAGCACCAGACAGGACTGTCCCGAAGGGGAAACCTCTCCAGCCCTGGAAACCAGGGGAGGCCTTTCCGGGCCCCGACGCTCTCTGCTCTCTGCCAGCAGTGAATCTGAGCGCCCACCGCGGCCAGTCTGGACACGGGACTCCGAGGTGCCCGGCAGGTGACCGCGCGCACGTGCTGGAGGACTGACCATCTGGAAAGCAAGGAAGGCGATGCCTCGGGGAGACACGAAGCTTCTGGAGGAAACAGAAACAGCTGGGGGGGAGGTTCACACAGGAGAAGGTGTGATCGGACTCTTCTAGGCCATCCCGGACCCCCAGGGAAGGAAGGGAAGGAGGCCGTGCTGGACAGAGCGGTCCTGAGAAAAATCCCTGGTGTCCGGACCACGAGAGGCGCTCAGTCCCGGGGTCCCCGCAGCTCCTCGACGCGCGTGCCCCCGCCCTTGACCTGGACGCTCCTTTCCTGCGAGCAGCGGTGCGTGCCGGCAGGGGTGATCTGGCCCCCGGGGCGAGAAGGGTTCAGGAGCCACAGCGAGGGCCGCGCCCGGGAAAAGCCATCCAGGACTGGCGGGCGCGGGCCCAGAGCAGCCGCCAACAGCGCCCGGGGCTCCTCCTCCCGCAGCGAAGCTGTCTCCGCGGGGCCAGCCTTGGGGACGACATGCACTTCCCGTCTCCGCAGATGTGAATTCGAGGCCCACTCTGGGTTGGCCCATACGCTCCCCGGAGTGGGCAGGCCTCAGCAGGGAGTGGCAGTTGATTGCAGAACCTTCCAGAAGGGAGGGTGGGGTGCTGGGAGCAGGGTCTGGACTGACCTCACCAGTTTCCGCTCTGTGGGTTTGGGAAAGTCGTGTATCTTCCCCTGCCTCGGTTTCCTCTTGTGCCCACGGGGAGGAGGTGGCTTGTGGCTCTGTGTGTTTGCTGTCCTCAGAATGAGCTCACTGGACACAGGTGCGGCAGCAGGGAGCGCGCGGACCGCACGCCTTCGCCCTCCCGCGGGAGCGAGCACAGAGCGCGGGGCGCGCGCTGGGCACCCCGTCTGCACCTGCCCGCTCAGGTTAAAGCCCCCGTGGGAGCGGGAGAGCCGCACGCATCCGCTCAGCCCCCATGCAGCCAGAAAGCACGGGGCCCTCCTCGCCCGCCGGGGCACCTTCCCTCCCCGGTCCCTGCCGCAGGGGGCGAGCAGCAGAGGTCCCACGTTCCAGAACAAAGCCCCCGCCTCGCCGCCAGTGGAACAGTTCACAGCTGCTCTGCACGTCTGTGGCGGGAGGAGCCAGCGACACGCACTCCCCTCCGGGGCTCCCCTGCCCGGAGCGGAAACGATCCGGAGGATGCAGACCCCCGGCTGGGTTCGTGGTCGTGCCTGGGGAGGCCCGGGGAGGTCGCGCCCTGTGTGACGGCACCGCGGTGGGAGGCCGGCCTCTCGCTCTGCGGCAGGAGCGCTGCAGACAGACCTCAGCTTCTGGAAGGAACGAGAGCCTCTCCACGTGTGAGAGAGGACGAATCTTGCAAGGCCCTTCCGTGGGGGCACAGGGGCCCTCGCTGACCCAGCCCATCTTGACGGCCTCGCCTGCCCCTCCCGCCTTCCCCGTGCCTTCCAAGTGGGAGCCTCGGCCCCCCGGGAGGCCCTCATTTCCCGGGCACCCCCGGGTGTGCAGGACGCAGACATGCTGACAAAGGTCCCCTTTCCTCGTGTTCACTTGTTTTTTCCCACAGGGGCCCCGCCGACTGGGAGCGCAGAGGGACAGCGATCGTTCCTTTGACGGGGACGTCCTTGCCATCAGGACATATGCATGCCTCTCACGGCCGGATGCTGGCCATCCCTGGGTCGGGACGGGGACAGGCAATCCCTGGGTCGGGACAGGGATGCGCGATCCCTGGGTCGGGACAGGACGGGTTATCCCTGGGTCGGGACGGGGACGGCCGGAATCTGGACAGGCTCTGCCCGGACAGGTGCGGCCTCACCTGTTGGATCTGTGCACGGCTGGGCAGACGTGGTTGAGGACGGGCCAGAGTCCTTGGCTCGAATGAAGCTGTGTGATGCCCCCTCTCACTGGCCTGGGCAGCTCCTTGTGGTGCAGCCCGAACCCGTCATTTCTCCTCCTCTCGGCGGGGAGAGGCCGGTTTCCAGGGACAGTGGTGGTGGCTTCAAACCTGGGCTTGCAGCTTGGCTCTGATCACACTCCACGGCCCTGGTGTGGGGGCAGGGCAGGACTGCCCGACGCCCACCTTCTGGGCCCCACCTGGAATGTGGGGGGACCTGCTTCTACGGGGCAGCACATGGCATGGGGAGGGCCCCCCGCGGCAGCCGCACAGACACCCGTCTGCAGACGTGCTGTCACTTCCCTTGTTAGCACAGCCGCACTGTGACCCACCTCAGGAGCGGACCCGCCAGCACCCGCCAGCAGCCTCCCGCCCCCCTCCCCCGGTCGTGGTTTGGCTGGCCACCAACACAAAACACCAAATCACACCAAACCGAACCAAAAATCCCACAAAACCAATGAACACACACCCAAACCCCAGAAAGTCAACCGTTTTTCTCTGGAACCTAAAACTGCTCTGGGTCCTACCCCCACAAAGAAATGAATGCGGCCACAAGCCTACTGCTGGGGGCTGGGGGCTGGGAATCCCCCTCCCTCTCCCCCTCCTTGGGGCGTGGCCTCCCCGGCCCGGCTCCCTCCCCTGGGCGTGGCCTCCAAGCCACGCCCCCTCCACTGGGCGTGGCCTCCCCGCCCCCGCCCCCAGAGGCCATCTGTCCTTCCAGCAGAGAGGCAGGCCTGCGCCCGGCCTCCTGGTCTCCTGACCCCGACGCTGCGGAGGGCACGGGAGTTACTGTGCAGTTGGCGCTAACTTGCTGCACAGCATAGCAAACTGATGTGCATCTGGTACCAGGAGCTCGAGCTCTTGTGACTCTTCGTGGAGACAGCGGTGCCTCCCGCAGGACTTGTCCTGGGGCTTAGAGGAGGTGCAGCGGGCGTGCGGAGGTCGGGGTGCCCGGAGGTCAGGGCGTGTGGATATTGGGGTGCGCGGATGTTGGAGTGCATGGGGGGTCAGGCGCCTGGAGGTCAGGCCGGCTTCCGGCCGTGCGCTGTGCTGACTGGCCGGGAGGGGACGCCGGACCAGGGCCGGGTCCCACCCTTGGAGGGCCACGCCGTTGGGACTCTGACACAGGCTGCGTCCTCAGTGCTGCTGCCGTGGGTGTGTGTTCCAGCCCCGTGCAGCCAGAAACCACTGTTTGTGCCTCAGTTTCTCCCTGGTCAGACGAGGAAGGAGTTAGCTGAGCGGCTCTCTGCCTGGACCGCCGTTGTCTACGGTGTAGGTTTGGAGCCTTGCTCTCGTGGCGGGTGCGGCCGTGGGCGGCCGGTGGTGGAGGGCGGGGTGACCAGTGGGATGTACGGGCGTCCGGGGATGCTGCAGAGACTGCACACTGACCTCAGGGGCTGGGGTCCGGTCCTGCCCAGGAGGCACCCTGGTCACCATCTGTCCCCCTCACCCGGTCACGCTCAGCTCTCCAGGGGCAGTTCTGCTAAGTGCCGCAGGCCTCTGGCTAGAGCCCTGAGTGAGACTGGAGAAAAGGTCACTCCATTACCGCACTAGGGACACTAGAGACACATCCGTCTCCACGTCCTGGCTGACACGGGCGGTTTAGAGGCGTGGGGGGCATTGTTTCCTTGCACGGCGACCAGGTTGGATCAACGTGTGCTTCCCTCGTGCTCCCGTGGAGCGTGAGCCGTTGTTCTCAGAGGTGGCGGCCAAACCAGGCTTTGCTCGAGAAGAGCCAGAGTGCTCGTCTAGGACCGCGTCGGCCCCAAGAGTCAGTCGATTACCGAGCTCGGCGGCTGGAGCTGGCCCGCCCGAGACTCCTGCTCGGTCTGGGAAGGCCAGCTCCGGCCGTGCGGGGTGGTGTGGACCGCGGGCTGGCGGCTCCTTCCTCAGGGGCTGCCGGGGGTAGTGGGAGTGAGGACCTTCTTGGGGCGGGTCTCCGTCTCCCAGGCTTGCCGCTGAACCACGGAAACGCACTCTGCACCCTCCAGAGACCCGGGCCGGTCTCGGGCTCAGCCAGGGGGCAGGTGTGTCCCCAAGGGCCGGGTGAGCGGGCTCCTTCCCAGGCTCCAGCTAGCTGTCACTGGAGAGAGTAGCTCAGCTGGGGGAGGGCGTGGGGAGGTTGAGCGGAGGCACCCGCCTGTCTTGGTTCTTTCGTCTTCCAGATCCTGAGACGTTCCAGCCCCCGCCACCCTCTCTGCTCCCCGGCTGGGGGATGGTGCTGTGCAGGGTAATTCTCTTTTGCTTTTGCACCAAAAGCAGCCGTAACAAAAGCCCGAGCATGTCATTGCTGGAAACCAAACCCTTCATTCTGCCCGGATTTTTGGAAATAGGTCTGCAATAGGACATGATTTCTTTCCTCTAATTTGTAAAAAATGTACATGAATAAAAAAAGGTATAGCAAAACTTTCCCAGAATCGCATTTTGTAAAGACATGGGTGTCAACACTGAGTCTTACACGTTCGCCCCGCTGGGTAGGTAAGACCGTATGTGATTAGCGCTTCACGCTGCGCCCAGCGCGGTCTCCGTGGGGCCAGCCCAGGCCCCGGGCAGACGCTGGCCTCAGGGCGGCTGGACCCCGCTGCCGAGGGCCCGCTGCCTTCGCCAGAAGTCCTTACAAGGTGAACTTTAAATAAAAAGGGACAGATGTACTTTGTTGTGAATTTTTCACAATGTTTGGGAAGTCCTTTATTTCTCTTTCTGACAGTTTTTGTCGTTGTTCCCCGGGGTCGCCTCTGGGGCGAGGCTTGCCACAGCCCGTCCCTCCCCAGGCGTTTAACCCCCGAACAAAGCAGGTCCAGTAAGCGGCTGCCCTGCTGGGGCGGCGTCCTGCCCGCTGGAGCCCGCGGGGAATTCTTCCCACCCAGCCGCGGAGGCACCAGGGGTGGTTTCGGAGAAGAGCAGGGGGATGGGTTGTGTTCCCCGCTGTGCCCAGCAGGTGGTGCTGTCGGCCAAGGAAAACCGGACATTCCCGGGACCTGCTCCTGTCCTTCGTCCCAACCGAGAGGTCTGAGCAGCAGTCGTGCCCCACCCAGAGCCCTGGGCTCCCGCTGGGGCGCTCCCAGGTGCGGCTCACGCGATGGACATGCCCAGCGAGGAGGGGGCCCGGCTCCCACCGTGTGACCCGGTCAGATGCCCCCAAACAGCTCCCGCACCATCGGGAGCCCAGGTTTTGGGGTGGAGATGCTGGGGCAGTTGGTTTGATGGTAGCGGCAGGTGGATCGGCAAAGAGCCACCAGGACGGCGTTTCCACCCTCCCTTGTGACACAGAGCCGTTCCCAGCTGGCACCCGGACTTCGCTGCTCTGCTGTGACATGAAGGGGCCCCACAAAGTGACCTGGGGGAGACGTCCAGAGCTAACATCCTGGGAGGCTGATTATCCCAAGGAGGCCGCCAATTTGCACGGTCATCCTCCTGGGAACAGCCCCAGGAGGAAGGGAAACGAGCCGGGGACAGTGACACAGGGGGGCCTGGAAAGGGAGCTGACGGACCCCTGGATACTTGGTCCCAGTGCTTAGATCACAACAAAACTGACGCCAATCCTGACAGCGGGTCACCCAGAATCATGCTGGCAAAGTTGCCAATACCCCAAAGCAATCTGATTTCACGGGGAGTAAGGATTCCCTACAAGTGGCAAGATGGTGGGAGCACATTAAGGCCCAGCTAAAGGTCGTTGGGATCGTGGCCCGTCGATACTTAATTATCCTGGGACCCTTCTGATCCGGGACTGTTCCTTCTGGCTCATTGGTTGTTCATCCGGAGCTTATGAGGCAACAGCAAGCACGCGGGAACCACGACACGGAAGACAAGCTCCCGGAGCAGACAGCGCAGGGACCCCCAGCCGCTGGCCGCGTCCTGGCCGCGGACGCCAGCAGGAGCCTGGGCGGCCGCGGAGGAACACCGACCTTCAGTGCTCTCCCCATTCCCGTCTTCCCTGCGGAAATCCCGCAGAGTCCGAGCCCGGGATGCTTCACGTCCCAGGCCCGGGGTCCACGCCGTGCAATGTTCGCGGGCTCATTATCGCCCCTGACGTCCGAGGCGGACGTGGGTTCCTCGCGGTGAGGGGACCGGGGAGCTTTCCCCAGGGTGCCCCGACACCCGTTTAACCGCTGTCATGCATGTTCCACTAACGGCAGTAAGAATCTGGGGCCCCAGCCGCAGAGAGAAACACGGCACTATCGGTAGGTCACGAGCAGTAAGACGGGTTTCACAAACATTTCCCAATTTCCTCGTCCAGGTCCTCCCTCCTGGCGTGTGCAGAGGAGCGGCCCGGGACTGAGCGGGTCTCCCTGTCACTAACGGCGCTCCACCTTCCGGGGCAGGTGCTTCCGTGTGCGGTTCCTTGGGGAGGGGAGGCTTCCCATCTCCCACCTTCCCATCTCCCGGCGGGGCTGGGAGGGACCCGGCCACCTGGGCAGGAGACTCAGCCTGCCACTCGGTCATCCGTGTAGAAAACGAGGGCCACGATGATCGCTGTGTTGTGGGGATTGCCAGCCCCCCGCCGCCGCGGCCGGGGACCGTCAGAAGGGCGTCGGGCTGTTACCTGAGTGTTGGGGAGCTGGGGTGAGCAGCAGGTGCCCAGAGTGGGCCCGGGAGTCGCCTCGGGGGCGACACAGATCCCAAGAGCCATCCTCTTCCCACCGCTGCCTGCAGAGAGGGCCGCCGGGAGGGGACGCCGCCGGGAGGGGACGCAGGCACAGGGCGTCCGTGGCTCAGAGGTGGCCGAGGCGCAGGACGCAGGGAAGGGGGTGGGTGGGCAGGAAACGGGGCGGAAGGAAGAGGAGAGGGGACAGCACCCCGGGGAAGACAGCGTGTCCCCGCGTGTCGGGTGGCACGGAGAGGCTCGTGAGCATGTAGATGCGTGTGGAGGCCGCCCCGGGAGGAGCGGGTCCGGTGGGTGTGCACGGCGCGGCCTCGAGGGGCAGGGATTTACTCGCCTGCGTGGGGTCGTGACTAGACCACGAGCTAGGTCAGCCTCGATTTGGGAACCGGCCTCAGTGGTGATTTTGGAAACAGTGGACCCGGGTCCCTGCTTGGCGTCCCACAACAGGCAGGGGCACCGTTGTCCCATCACCCGCCCGTGAAAGCAAACGCAGAGGACACGTGACTCTGGCCCGGGGAGCAGCACAGGCTTTATTCAGGGATCGGCGCTGTTTCCAGAGTGACCATCTGCCCCCTCGTCGTGCAGGAAGGGGGTTCCCGGCCCGGGACCGACTGTCGGCTCCCAGCAATCAGCCCGCGGCCGCGCTGTCACGCTGGCTTCCAAGCGGTCACTGCGGTCCCTGCTGGCAGAGAAGGATCTGGGATCCGCAGGCCGGGTCCTGCGGGAGAGAAGTGGCCCTGAGCACGGGGACAGACGGGACACCTGCCCGGGCCCCGGGGCCTCCGTCGGCCACTCAGGGGCTGGGGACACGCAGGTCTCGGGGTGCCTGGAAGGGGCTGCGCGTGTGCATTCCAGCGGAGTGCTCGGGTTCCCGTTTCGGGGTGAACGTGGGGCCTCCTCTGTGGCGGGACGCCCCGGGGGACAGGGCCAGCCAGCTCCACGTGTCCCTGGGCCGGCTGCCCACCTACATCTCGGACAGGCGTGTGCACACCCTGACGTCAGTGCCGCCTCTCCTGCGGTCACGCACACGAGGTAAAAATAGTCACACGCAAGTCCAGACTGACTGTCTCCATGCTACTGGAGATGATTCTATTTTTTTATAAAAAGTGCATTCTAGAAGTCAACATTTCCTTTCAGCTTCCGGCTCCCTTCTTCGGCTGAGACTAGGGGTGACACGGAGGCGAGCGCCTGCCCTCGGCTGTCAGTTTCGACCGGTTTGTGCAAACGGGAAGCATTGTCCCGGCTCTCGCCCTGGCTTTCTTGTTCTAATTTGTCTACACTTTCTAAAAAAAGTAGGTTAAACTGTCACAAATCATCCTCCTGGGTGAACACAGCTTGCACGAGCAGTAAACGCACAGCGGGCGTGTGCACAGAGGGCCGGCGTGGGCAGCAGCACGGGGTCGCAGGACCAGGGTCTCCGTGATGATCTCCTGGTCTGACCAGGGATGCGGACGTGTGGGGACCCTGTGTTCGCCTGGGCGTGTACCCACCTGCTCTGCGCCCCGAGCGGTGGGACCAGGCTGTGACACACTCATGTCCCGGCGTGTGCCGAGACCCGGCAGGCACGGTCCTCTTCCACCTGTGTCCGTGATGCCCCGGGAGGCTTTACGGGCGGCGTGCGTCCTGCGGACAAGCACACATCGCGTCACGGTGGTCATGACTCAGGAGAACCCCCAGAGCCCGTCACACACATTGTCACTGTGACTGGAGGGCATGCCGGAGCGTGGTGCCTCCTGATCCCTCCGGGGAGGAGCCCGGGGCCGCCGTTACCTCGAAGAGAGCGCTAAGGTGCAGCGTGGCCTGCGCTGTTCTCCTCTGTCGGATGGCGGAGGGGGGAGCGCCAGGAGACCGCGGAGCCCATCCCGCGCCAGGAGCCCCGGCCACAGCCCAACGCCCTGTCCAGTGACACCCTCGCCCCAGTCCCGCCAAACTCATCTGATCCCACTTCTGATTTGTGCAGATGGGTTTGGGACACCACCCCCCCAGGAGGAGAAGCTGAACTGTGGGCGGACCCCCCGTGCCCGCTTTCTGTGTTCTGTGTTCCAGGCCCACTGCACACGCTCGGCGTCTGGACGCACGTTTCCTGAGCCGGGACCGTCTCAGGAGTGCACTGTGCCCCCCTCTGGCTGGAGCCGGTCCTGGCTGTGGCTCTCCCTCGTCAGACCCTCCCAAAGCCGGGGGCCCCCGGGGTGTGACCAGCACCCCCCAGGACGACCAGCGGGAGCACAGGGGTCACAGGGAAGTCCGGAAATGTCACGGGAGGACCAGCAGTGGACAGGACGCCCTGGGACCCCAGGCGCACCGAAGGCCACGCAGAGGGGACGTTCCAGTGACAGGCGTCTGTGTGGAAGAGCAGACAGACTTCGGCTGAGCCACGTATCTTTGCAGCTGTGTGAGCGGGAGAAAGGGCCAGCAGAGCCCGAGCCGCAGAGGGAAGGGCAGGGAGACCAGAGCAGAGATGACTCGGGTGCGGCTGAACCTCCCGCCTCACCCCCACCTCCGCCCCAGCGCGCGGCCGTGAGCGGGCGAGACCAAGCTCTCCTGCGGGGTCGGCGCCCCGTGGGAGCGGGCACGTCCGCCACGGATCCAGGACAGTGGAGCCGGGCGCGTGGCCGCCGTCCTCCCGGAACCCTCCGCTGGACGTGCTACGGATGAAGCCACGCGGCCTTGCGGTGAAGGGCCGGGCGGGAAGCGGGTGCCCGGATGCCAGGGCGTTTGTGGGTTGTGGGCGCGGAGCTGCCGGTGCGGACACGGCAGGCCGAGTGGCCGGGCTGAGCCCCCACTAACGGGCTGTCCCGGGAGAGCCCCACGGAGGGTTGTCCCTCGGGTCGGCCCCCAGGGGCAAGGCCCCTCCGACTGCACGCTGTGCCCGTCCAATCCCAGGAGCAAACCCCCTCCTTTTCCAAGCTTCCCTCTCTCCCTGGGAGGACCCCAGTCACGAGGCTTCAAGCTCTCCACAGAAGGCGTGTGGAATTCAAGACGAAAGGCCGCTGGTTGTGGGGAGGGGAGCAGATCCCGGCCAGGGCGCGCGGGGGCGGGGGGGTGGCGCTTCTGGGCGTGGCTGCAGGTTCGAGCTCCCCGGGGGCTCAGGCGCTGTGTGTCCGGTCCCCACAGAGGCCGCGGGCCGCACGTCAAGGTCTGCGTGTCTGCGCCGCTCTGAGTGTCTCTGCGGCCATGGGCTGACCAGCGGCCCAGCCGTGCCTCGGGGCCGGTATGGAGGCTCCAGAGTCCGGACTCCGGGGCGGTGGACGCTGTCCTCCCAAGGGTCCTGGAAATGTGTTCAGCCGACGACGGCTGTCCATCCTAATGAGATCACCTGTTTCCCTCGTGTGGGGGCCGGAGGCACCTTCGCATCACGATGAGGTGACCGATGTCTAGTGGAGTCGTCACCTGAACGCTAAGCCATGGTGAGGTCGGCGTTTCACAGCGCGGACATCGGCCCACGGAATCGCAGCACCCAGCCCCTCCGCGGCGCGTTTTTACCGCTTTGTTCATTGGGTGGTCGGCTGCGGGTTTTAATTGCTGCCCGTGTCGAAGTTTCTAAGACCAGGTGGTCCTTCAAACGGGACTCCTCCCTGCCGCCAGCCCCACCGAAAACTCGAGACGCTGTTGACACGTTCATTCCCCAGTAGTCAGCAGCGGTGCCTTGAAGAGGACATTGGTGCTGACCGGTCAGTGGTTTGTCAGAACAACCGCCTGACGGTCTCGGCCCTGACGGTCTCGGCCCTGATGGTCTCGGCTCTGACGGTGACGGTCCTGATGGTGATGGCCCTGACAGTGACAGTCCTCACGGTGACGGTCCTGACAGTGATGGCCCTGATGGTGATGATCCTGACAGTGATGGTCCTCACAGTGACAGTCCAGACGGCAATGGCCCTGACAGTGACGGTCCTGACAGCGATGGTCCTGACGATCTCGGCCCTGACAGTGATGGCCCTGACGGTGACGGTCCAGACAGTGGCGGCCCTGACGGTGACGGTCCAGATGGTGGTGGCCCTGACAGTGATGGCCCTGATGGTGATGGTCCAGACGGTGTGACCACACTCAGTGCCAAAGTAAACTGGAGGAGGCCAGGGGCATGGTGGCGAAGGCCAGGCCCCAGACCCGACAGAGCCCGGCTCTTGAAGGCGCTCCAGCTCTTCCCAGCGCGGGCGAGGGACGCCTTCCACCAGCAGACGCCCTGGCACTGCTCTATTCGATTCCTGGGGTCAGTAACACCGTGCCACGGCCCCGCGAGCTTGGCTGCGGAAGCCTGTTCTCTCCCCCTCCTGCAGACCTGCGGGGTCGTGATGTCTGGAGGGCTACTCCTTCTGAGGCTTCGGGGGTTTGCTGGGGACCCTCGGCGTTACCCTGATCTCTGCCCTGGTCTTTACCCGGCCTTCGTTCTACGTGCGTCCCCGTCCCCCCATCCCTCCTTCCTGCGAGGACAGCCGTCCTGTTAGACTGGGGACACCTATGCCAACACGACCTCATCTCAACTCGTTACATCCCCAACGACCCTGCTTCCAAAGACGGCCACATGCCAAGGCCCCAGAGATCGGGTCTCCAACGTGGGAATGTGGGGGACGCGTTTTGGCCCGTAGCGAAGACGTGATCGAAGGAAGAGTTGAACGACATCAGGGCTGGATTCGGCTAGCCCGTGAGGCACGCAGCTGCTGCGAGGTCCCGACGGCTGGGAAACTGAAGGAATTCCTCACGGCGTCGTCTCAGCTGTGGCGCTCATTGGTTCTGCCAGAAGTTACGAATCTGCTGAAAGTGTGCCATTTAAACACCGTTCGCCAGACAGATGGTAAAGCACACGTCGGGTGAAGACGTGCGGGCAGAGGCGGCCTTGGAGTTTAGAGGAAGGGGGTGCTGGTTTCAGTCCCGTGCCTGGGCGCCCGGGCAAGCAGAGGGCAGCCCTCACGGCCCGGAGCCGCTGCCCCCGGGTGCTCGGAGAGGGCCCGGCTGCGGCCGCAGTGGCTGGGGACACCGTCGGAACGACGGGGACCTCCCGGTGGTGACAGCTGACCACCAGGGCTCTGGGTTTGCACGCAGCAACCCCGCTGCTACAGAGGGGCGGGGGGACGGGGCCGTGGCTCCACGCGGTGTCACGGCAGATGCAGGGCAGCGGGGTGCGGGCGGGCCCCGGCCACACGGGACCCACAACGGCGTCTTGTATTTATGCCCCCGAGAAGGTTCAGCAAGACCCCGAGCTCGTCCTCAGAGCTGCTGGTCAGGAAGCGGCAGGAGGGCTGCAGACCCGCTTCCCGCAGAGACGCTCAGCTCCGCCACTAAGGCCCCACTGCGCGGCCGGTTAGGACGTAAAAGTCCAGCTTTCAAGTTCCCGATTTCCAGGGTTCTGCCCCGGCGCGGGGGGTTGCAGCTGAAGAATTGTTTTTTTATCCAGGGATGACCTTCATTCTCCGAGAAACCTGGTGAGAATCTCGGCTCCTAATGAGAGCATCTCGGGCAACCGGGTGCCGTTGCCAAGCCCCTGCCCCCCGAATCTCCATCCACAGGCATCTGTCGCCCCAAGGCCTGCGGGCCACTCCTCCACCTTCACTACTTCAGGCATAACAAAGAGCGAGAAATCTAAGGCTTTGTACAAAGCACCTCTGGGGCTGGAGGGGTTCGGGGCCTTGCCCACGGGGGAGGAAGCGGCCTCGTGCCAACTTTGGGGGGAAGGCTTACCACCTGCAAACCACCGTCCAGGTGAGACCTGCCAGGCCGCCGACCAGCAGGGCGCCCAATGCGATGGAGACCCAGGACGCCTTCGGGAGCCTCCCGGAGTCTGGAGGGAGGGGGCGGGTTAGCGAGCCCACCCGCCGAGGGCTGCGGCCAGTGTGCCCCACGAGCCCCAGCCTAGCCTGGTCCCACCTCTGCCCGCCACCGCCCCGAGCAGCCCTTCCAACAGACGAGCTCTCGCGGACATGAGGTGCGGGGAGAGCTGCTGCAGAGCGCAGCCCACTCCCATCCCTGCACGGCGCCGGCGGGACACGCGCAGTCACGGGCGCGGTGCTGCTGGGACGCTGCCCCTGCCGCCCTCCGTGGCGTGTGCTGCAGCCCTGCCCTGCCCTCCCGCTCAGGACGCACGAGGAGGGCGCCCTCACCTACACACGTCGCTCCGTCCTCGCCCAGCACGTAGGGGTCCGCGCACTCGCAGCTGAAGCTGCCCTTGGTGTTCCTGCAGCGGGCCGACGGGTGGCAGGGAGGGGCTGTCACGTCTTCACACTCGTTGATATCTGCACGGACCACACAGAGGTCAGGCGGTGTCCCCGCCCTCCCTGCCCCCTGTCCTCCCTCCCCCTGGAGGCGCCTGCCCGCTCCTGCTCTGGGGGCAAGAGGATCTGAGAGCCGCCGGCACCCTGGCAGCCGTGTCCCTCCTGTGCCACGCCTGTCCCTGAGCACCCGCTTTCTTGTCACCAGCGGTCAGCCCCCTGTGACCGCACTGCATGGTGTGCCGCGACCATGTGGGGGAGGCCCGCCCACGCTGATGCTGGGCCCCTCCCGCCCGGGCCGCTGGCTCGCCCGCGTTCAAGCTCTGTTCCCAGTGCTCCTGCGTGAGAGCAGGTGAGCCAGCTGGGGCGCGGCCGGGATGCGCCGTGGGGTCACTGGGGGCTCACGGCCTGCTGCGCACGCTGGGCGGCTGTGCCCCGTGACACGTGGGGCCAGAGCTTCCCTGAGGAGGTCGGCCCCTTCCCCCCCGGGTGGGACCTGGTGCGGGACGGGGCGGGTGGGAGGGGGCGGCCAGGGCAGGGCTGGGTCTGTGCGTCCGCGCAGGCTCTTGCAACTGGACGGCTCGCCCCAGAGAGCGTGCGAGGCCTCAGGCCACGACCCCACGACCCTTGACCCTGACCCACGGGGGGGCACAGGCCGCCCAGCGCGGAGTCAGAGCCGAGGCTCCCAGGCCCGGCGAGCCGGTGCCCGTGGGCGAGCCGCCGTCAGTGAGGAGGGGGTGCTGCCCTCGCGTCCCCTTCTGCCCGAAACCTGGGGCCCCTCGCTGGATTCCCGAGGCCTGTTTCCTGCTGACTCGCTGTGTCCGTTTCTCTTCAGAAGATGTTTCTTTTCTGGCCAATTCCAGGAAGCACAGGTCTTAGTGTCAACAGACGCCGTGTGGAATGACCCCGTGTCACGTGTGGAATGACTGCGGCCATCACACCCTTCCAGGCCATCCTGTGTCCTCGGAATGACGGGGACGCCGGCCCAGCTGGCTCTGCCCCTCGCCCTCCTCCCGGACCCCGAGCCGCCCGCCCTCCTGGACGACGTGGGGACAGCGTGCACGGGGACGTGCCAGGTGGAGGCTGGACTCTTGCACAGGGCGCAGCTGGAGGACTTGGAGGCCGACGAGAGCCGTGACAATCCTAAGCCGTGGGTGTTGTCCCGGGGCAAGTGCACGTGGGGGTACGGGGCGGGGTCGCTCCTGACACGGCGGCCGGCGGTGAGGGCTGTCCCCCGAGACAGTGTCTCCCCACACGGAAATGGGCGTAATTACGCACCTTCAAGGAGCCAGGGGTCAGGACTGCAGTGTGCTTTTCGGGGACACACTCCGCCCAAGTCGGTGACCCCATACTTTCTGGTCTCCCAGCCCGGGGAAGCCGCAGGGCGCGTGGGACAGACTCACTGGGTGTCAGGCCCGCCGAGTCCCCAGATTCCGGGGCCGACCCTCGAGAGGCTGCGGCTCACCTGCCCGCATAGGGTCGTCTCTGGTCCCCTGAGCACGGGCTGCGGGCGGTGGCCCCCTGTCCGCGGACACAGGAGCACGGCTTTGTTCACCCAGCGCACACCCTCTCGGCAACAAGGAGCACAGGGCCGCACACACCCCACTTTTTATCCACCTTGAAGCCCCAACTTAAAAGCCCTCAGATGAGACTCATTATACAGTGAAGCTGCTGATTTCTCTCTCCGTCTCCATTTCTGTCGCGCCGTCCTTGCGGGTGACAGCGGGCGCGCAGGGCTGAGTGAAGAGGGGAGCGTGCGTCTCGTCGGGTCTGTGCGTGAGTCCTGCGGGGAGCCCTGCTTTCCTTCCCGCCGCCGCCGGGGCCGAGCAGCCGGTCGCCGAGGACCCGCGGGGGCGCTTACTTCGCTCACCTCGGTTTCCCCGCACGAGGGAAGGCTCCGGCGGCCGTGTTCGCGAGTCTGTTTCCCCCGGGGAATCTCGACCTAGAAGCTCCCGGCGCACGGTGCGGATTGCGGGGAGCGTTTGCGTAGCTCAGTCGTGATCTGTGCCATCCGCAGCTGCTCCTTGGTTTCCGGGCTTGGTTCAAAGACAGTCTCTCTTCCTTACTGTGTGTCAGGACAAAGCACGGCCTTGCCTGAATCAACAGTCCATCCCCCTCCCCCCTCGGCCTGTCTCCCTGTGCCGAGTTAGAAACCAAGACCGGCGAGGCGCCGGCTTCTCGAAGACACGTACAAACATCTCACAAAGAAACAGGAGCCACCGCTTTGAAAAAAGTCTAGGCGGTTCCCGTTACACCCGTGACCGCGTGTTTTCACCCAGCGAGGTTTCATGGACAGCGTTGCTGGCCGGTGGACACGCTGCTCACGTTTTCAGCGCGTTCACGGTGTGGGTGCCCCGGGCCCACGCCAGCGGCTCCGTGCCCTGTGCTTCTGTGGCATCGGACTCCCTGGGACTGATGACCGTTCCGTTTATGTTCGCAAACGTGGAGTCACAGAGGCTGTGGGTTTGGGAGGCAGACCGAGAAGCCACTGAGGCGGCCCAGGCCAGGCACGCGGGGTCGGGGACCCAGTCAGGGCCAGCGGGGAACGTGGTCCAGTGAGAGCGGGTCGGCCAGCCTTCCCAGCCCCGACCCGGCCAACCAGGTCTCGGGCGTGCTGGGCGCCCCACAGCTGCTTCTCCGCTGCCAAAACTCCCATGAGCCGGGAATCGTGCCCACGCGGCGGGCCGCACCCCAGCCGTCCACCAGGGTCACCCTGTCACCCCCAGGAACAGCCGTCGGGCTCAGAACCCAGCCAAGGCGCACAGCCAGCGGTCAGTACGAGCCAGACACGTGCCGGGCACCGCTGGTCGCGTGTAGCCCACTTTAGGGGAGGAGGAGTTGCTGGTTTGAGGGACTGAGAAAGAAGAACGGTGTGAGAGGGGACGTGAGGAACAGAGCTCTGGGGCCACAAATACTGAAAACAGCCCAAGTCAACACACCCAACGTGTTAAGGCAGAAACGGTGTGAGGCATGGCACTGCGGGCTCCTGCCTGGTGAGCTTTCTGGAAGGCGAATCTCTGCGGGAGCTCTGGGCGGTCTCCCCGCCCTCACTCGCGGGCGCACTCGCGGGCCCAGAGCTCACGGCCTGCTGGGCAAATCTGGTGCGAAGGGTTCCCAGTGCTGTCGTGTGTTTGGCACCAAGTCCCTGGCACTGGCAGGCTCCGACCCGGCTGTTTCGGGGCCGCCCTCAGGGGCACTCCCGGGACCCGGTTCTGCAGCCGGCGACCTGGGCCGCGGCGAGATGCTGCGCGAGCCGGGCAGGTGGAGGGGACTGCGCCGTCCCGGGCCTGGTGCTCACGTCTCGCTCGGTCTTCCTGTAGGATTAAGACCAGAAGCAGGGAGTGCTGCCGCCCGCCCAGGACAGCACAGTCCTGACATCCGAAACTGAAACGGCGATTTTTGTTCCAGAGGGAAAAACTGCCCATCTGAACCATTTTAACTGTGCGTGTTGGCGACATTCGTGTGCAGCTGTGACGACAGCCCATCCCCAGACAGTCGTCATCGTCCTCCGCGGAAACTCCGGCGTGAGCTCGTGTCTCTGCCCTGTGCCGAGCTACACGCGGCTCCGAGCCGACCCCGGGCTCCGCAGACAGCCGTGGCCGCGGCCCGTGGGCGTGTGCGCTCCCGGCAGCGCTGCCCCGGCCACCACCCCCTGCCCATTCACGGGGTCACGCATTCTGGTCGTGGGTCCTTTCTGAGGGAGTCCCGGCTGCCCTCACCGGGAATCCCTGACCTCGGGGTCTGACGCACTGAGGGTCCCTGGGGGCGTCCCTTCTGCCTGCTTCTCCGCAGGAGCGACTCGGGGACCCAGGTGATCACCTGAGCGCCGCCCCCCCAACACCATTCTGAGCAGCCGAGTGGGGCTCGGGGCGCCCGGGGCGGAACCCGGAGGCCCCCACCCGCGCTGGCGTCCTGGCTGCACGTCCACACCCAGGGCGGCGCGCGTGGGGGAGGACGCGCATGCGCGGTGAGGGGAGAGGACGCGGCCGGGGGACAAGCCCACGGAGGGCTGTTCGAGCGCAAGGCTTTCCCTTGGGTTTCATCTGAGGAATTGGCTCTAGAAGCTCTTTCCGTGCGTCGCTAACGCGCCCCCTTCCCCCCGCCGGCGTCGCCCTGACGGCCACGCTGACGTGACTGTCCCGGCGCTCCCTTCTCGGCACGAGGCCCGCGGGGCGCGCGTCGGCCCGGCTCCGGGGAAGGTGACGACGCCCAGAGGCACCTGTTCGCCACGACACTCTTACTTCCGGTTTGAAAGCCGCAGGTTTGGGGTCAAGTCAGTAAAGCCTGTGTCTGTGGAGCCACTGACCTCTGCAGACGGGGGGCCGCAGCTCCGCGCCGCGGGGGGGGCAGGCCACCTGCTCCGGGCCTTGCAGCTGGAACCCGTGGCGGCAGGAGAAGACGAGCACGCGCCGCCCGGACTCGCCGCACAGCGCGAAGTCCCCGTCGTCCACGCCGTCCGGGAGGCCGCACGCGTCACCTGCGCCCAGACGGCGACACACCCCGCCGGGCGTTCACGGCCCCGTCCGCCGCCCCCCGTCGTCTCCCAGCCCTCCCGGCCCCAGGGACCCCACGTCCCGCGCTTCCGTCCACCCCACGCTCGACTGGGAGCAGCGGCCATCGGGGTGATCCCCACCTGCGTCAGGTCGCGGCTCTGAGCCGTCCCTCCGGGCGCTGTCCGCACCCAACACAGCGCTCGCCGCGCGCCTTCCTCCGGCCCGGGGCCCTCTCTGGGCGCCTGCACAGCCCTCCTGCCTGGGGGCTCCCCTCGGGGCCCTCACCTGCCTCACCCCTTCA